>WBMZ01005211.1:0-60768 GCA_013400975.1 Atrichornis clamosus
GTCATACACTCAACCCAAGACATCCTTAGTTAAAACAAATTCAGTAAAAAACCCCAACCAACTGTAACTAGAACTCCCTTCCTCTCTTGCTCTCTTATCAAATGTCATCAGTGGGTCCCTCTCAGATCCTGCATGGGCCTTGTGGTACAAGGTGAGCTTCTCTTTTTTGTCACCTTCTCCTCCTGCAAAAGGTAAAAAAATCAAAATCAACAATGAATATGTTATAAAGAAAACAAACATCAAACAGATATCTGAGTATCTGTCTTCCACCTTTAAACAAGAAATAAATATGATATGGCAAAGCAAGGCAAGATTCACATGCTGCAAGCCTCTCCCACACAGTGCCCAAGATGCCCTCATTCAGTTTTGCAGTGCTTCTTTGTTATAGCAAAATGTGAGGGATTTCTAAATCCTAATTTGGATGCATCCCCCTGCAACAGAGACAAACCAACAATTACTGAAGCAAAGCAAGTTGTTTTCAGTTTAGCAGGTTTTTTTTTCTATGCCAGGCCTGTGGTTTCATTTAAAGTTTGAATGCTTCCATTCTCTGAGAAGGCCAGTGGCTTTTCAATAGCAGAAGATCAAATGATGTTAATCGGGCAGTGTGACCTAATCCTCTAATTCAGCTGCCTTTTTACATTAGAAATGTTCTGCTCATGTAAGATTGATTTGCTCTTAAATTGACTTTTTTTTTTTCCCCCAATGTGCTCTTCTAAAGTTCTACTCTTGGCTCTGCAGATCTGTTACACAAATAAGGTAAGACCACTTTTTCTTCATTTTGAAGGTTTAGATCGGCTAATCCCAAGGGTTCTGCTAGAAGATCTCTTGTTAATCATAGAAAGCCCAAGATGTTAAGCAATAGCAGCAAGAACATTTTTTTTTCTGGCAGTGATCCCACAGGTTAGCTACAGTGAACAAGGACATTTTGGACAGCTATAGCTGACTGTGGGAAGGCTACCATAAGTGTTCATTCTCCTCAGCCTTCTGATATGCCTTCCATTGGTGTTCACACACATTTCATCAAAACCCCAAACAATCTCCTTGTGTCCTTTTTGCTCCCTCGTTTTTTCTGTGATGGCTCTGGTGGAGTGCCACGTGTGCGGGGACTGCAGCATCACTGCTGGGAAAGGGCAGCTCCCCTGCAGTGTCCCCTCCTGGAGCCCAGTCAGTTTATAGGCCACACACATTGCACTGGATCAACCAGTTCCATGCACACCTTTGGAACTTACCTCTAACAAAGCCTGGCAATAGCCATCACTCCGACAAGCAACACACATTACCTCATACTTCTGCACAAACCCAAAGGTCGGCCCCTCTTAAAACGCTTGGCTCTCTGGTCAAATTAGTGTTAATGGCCAGAAAAAATTGTCCTTCACTTACCCCTAGGCTGCATTTGACCAATATTTACAAATAATAACCAGCCCATACTTAACACTGTCAATGTTAACCTACTTCCCATGAGGTGTAGAGGATGAATGGGCTGTTCTGATTGGAGAAGAAAGGCTCTGGAGAGGCTTTATAGCAGCCTTCCTGTATATAAAGGGGATCTGCACGAGAGTTGCAGAGGGATGTTTTACGATGGTATGTAGTGACAGGACAAGATGGAATGGCTTTAAACTGAAAGAGAGCAAGTTTAGATTAGATATTAGGAAAAAAATGCTTTTCTGTGAGTGTGGTGAGACATAGGAACAGGTTGCCCAGAGCAGCTGTGGATTCCCCATTCCTGAAAGTGTTCAAGCCCAGTTTGGGTGGGGCTTTAAGCAACCTGGTCTAATGGAAGGTGTCCCTGCCCATGGCAGGGGATTTGGAACTAGATGATCTTTAAGGTCTCTTCCAACCCAACCATTCTGTGACTCTATGGAGTCTCAGCAGACGCTGCCCAGCCCTCGGCCCTCTGTCACCTGCTGTTCCAGCCCGTGTAGGGCGGTGCGGGGCTCCCTGGGCACAGGGACACACAGTCCGGCACTGCGAGGTGCGTGGCAGCGTGAAGGGAGCCACACGGCACACGCGTGCCTGTCACTCCAGAGCTCTGCTCTTCCCTACCCTTACTGAAGGATTCCTGCACCAGATTTTCACTAGCTAATTCTCTGTTGCTGCCAAGGTTGCCTCAGATGAAGAAGGATGTAATACAGTCTGGAGAACTAAAATGACCATTTATTTACAGTGTCTGGCAGCTGCTCATCATTATTTTTGCTATTAAGGAGGGCATCGGGGCTGTTTTTCCTGCGTGATGGGTCTGTGATATGCAGTCATTTTGCCTTGTCCAATGAACTACACAACTTTTTCTTCTTTTTTTCTTTTCCTGCTGGTTGGTAACAAATGAATCCCATCAATTCATTCCTTTTCCTGCAGATATTTTGCTAATACAAGGTTTACTGTGCCCATGTTGGCAAACACATAAAGGTTTTCAAAACCCCATGTGTTATTGTTGGTTCTACATTACATAAATCACAGACTGATTATGATCCACCCTATGAGCAGTTATTGGGTCTGCTCCCAGTCACCTGGCATCTGGGGAGATGATTTTCACATCACTGCGCCAAGTATGGAAAGCATCCCCTTTCCCCCAGCGCTATTTCTTAAGGAAATGGAAGTTTCAGGCTGGCACTGGGCAGCAGCGAATTCGGTTGAAGCAAAAATTAGTGGGCAGATAGCGCCATCTCCAGGTACTAAATCGTAATTACTCTAGGGTAACCAACTAATTTTGGATTTCTTCTTTGGAATTGCCATCTGTTCCGGCAAAAGACGGAGAAAAAAGCCAGCTGAGACTGATGAAAGATTGAGACTTAAGCCTTAGCACTATCTTAACGTCCTGTAGGGAGACTTTGCTAATCCTTGCTGAAGTTTCTGAATTAAATAAAAAAGCTGCTTAAAATTGCATGGAGCTGAGCATCCCAAATTTGTTTCTGTTTTCAGGCTACTTAGTAAAGAATAAAATCACAGCAGAGCTAAAAGTTGTACTGTATTAGGGTTCTCCAGCCTACGGAGAGTCCATGCATTTAATGCTACACATCATACATTTGATAAGTACTTGAAAAAGCTCATAAATGATATCTCTAAGTACTGTCACAGAATGACTGGGTAGAAAACCAGTGTAAATAAGCAATATGCAAAAACATCACACAAAGTGCATGCAGAAGAATTATACACATACAAAACTGACAAATATTACACTACATGAATAATACATAAATACATTTATTACATAAATACAAATATTACAAAATACTACCAAAATTACCATTTTTACAAACATACAAAATTACATAAATACATATACAAAAGAACTACAGTGGTTGTATTAAGTACAAGTGTATTATTTGGTGTTCATTTTATTCCATATAAATGGTACATATGTTAGGATACACTTTTAAAGAAATAAATACTGAAAACATAAAGACAGTATTTACAGCTAATGCCTGAGAAATTTCTCTCCACCAGGTTAATTGATGTTGCTACTCTGTTACTCAGCAGTTTTCTGTTCTTCCCAACACCATGGGAAACCCCAAGTCTCCAGAGCATTCACAGCTCCAAAGAGTTCAAACGGAGCAGAGATATTAAGTGCATTAGAATATCAGTCTGTGAATGAGGGTGTGCTACTTTTGACAGCATTCTCTAAACTAAACAGGCAGCTGAGGTCAGTGCCTGTGAATCCAGCCTCATTAATGTCCTACAAGAGTTCACTCTAAAAACGTACCTTAAGGACATCAGTGGCAAGGAATTTCCCAGACAATAAAACTGAAAATCACACCTCCTCATGTGGGCTGTATAAGACTTATCCATGCTAAAGAATTGTTAAGGAATTTACAAGAGCAATGGATTACTGGATTTAAAGTGCTATGAACACTAAACATGTACGTAGATAAATACAGTCAGGAAGGGTTATAAGACCGCATTTATTATCAGCTAGCCTTAAGAATAGCATTTCAGAACAAGATACAGCGTCTCATTTAAAATGCAAATTATTAAATGACTCTGTATTACTTTTATGATTGCGTTCAGAAGGTATTTTTCTCAGCCATTCAGGGAACCAGAAAGATTAAGTTTGCAGCCACAGATACTGCAAGATACTGAAAGAAAGTTGATGAAGCTCTACTAGGAAGAGACCTGTAAAGGACAAGATGAAAGTCAAGAACAGCTGGCATTGATTTATGAAGAACAAATCACACTTGGCCAACCTGATTGCATCCTATAATGAAACAGTTGGCTACATGGACAAGGACTGAGCAGTGGACACAATAGATCTTGACTTCATTATAGTGGCTGACGTGATTTCCTGCAGCACTTTCACTCACAAACTGAGGAACTATGGCATGAACAAGCTGCCTAACAGAGGCATTGAAAACTGCCTAGGCTGGCAGGCTCAGTGGGTGGTGCTGGTGGCTTGGCAATGTGCCTGAAGGTCCATAAAGAGTACTCTAGGGGTTGATGCTAAGGTCTGTATAGTGCATTGTCTTCATCAAAAACATGGACCATGGCACAGGATGCACTCGCAGGCTATTATAAGATAACATTAAGTTAGGAGGGATGGCTGACACACTAAACAGAAGAGCTTAAGTTCTGAGGGACTTTCAGAAACTTCCGGAGTAGGCTGGCAGAAGCCTTAGCATGTTCAAGATGGAGAAACACAAGGATAAATACTCAGTTCTGGACCTAAGGCTGAATAAGCCCTTGTACTGGTACTAACTGAAGAAACAGGCTGGCTCCCAGTTTAGTCAGAAAGGACCTGGGGTTACGTGAAGGCCAAGTGCAACACAAGCACACAGCATGCTCTCATCCCAAAGAGAGGGCAATCACACAGTAGCCTACATTAGGAGTACAGCCAATAGACTGAGGGAAGTTACTGTCCCCTTTTGCTTGGTGTTGGTGAGGCGCTGGCTGGACACAGGACCCAGTTTGGTGCGTTCTCAGATCAAGACAGGGCACCTCCAGGGACGGCTACCAAGGCAACTGGGATCTAAATCACATCACCTTGAAGGAGATGCTGAAGGATCGTGGACCTGCCCTGCCTGTTGAAGAGTGTAAGGGCCCACACAACAGCAATCTGCAGCTGCTTGAAGAGGGATTCCAAATCTGCCAGAGCTAAACTTCCCTGGGCAGTGGCATGCAATAGAACAGGAAACCACGGGCGCAAGGAGGTCCAAAGAGGACATCATGAAATAAACTACTTACATGGAAGGCAGTTAGCCTGCACAAAGTATGAAATTTTTATTTTGGATAGTTTCAAGAGCTGTCAAGACAAAACTGCAATAGATGTGATTCACTTCAACAAGGGAAGCTGGAGCAACACCCAACTCATTTATGATTGTGTACACAGGTGTAAAGGCTATCACTTTCCTGGTCTAGGATTCTTGTTTATTGTGGGAAGATGGCCTTAAAATGGTCACCAAAATGTTGTCTGGGCTTTATTATTAATGTAGGAGTTTAAGTACATGCATGAACAAAAATAAAAATACTCTGCCATTTGTTGATACCTGGCAAACTCACAGATGTTCTTTCCTGAAAACACACTGTTTCATTGCCACATTTAAACCATTATCCACTATTTCAGCTGGCAATATAAAAATAGCAAAGAAACACAATGTGTTCTGAAAATCCACCAATTGTCAGTTAATTCACTGTGTTACTTATTCAACTCATAAAAGTGGTGGACCTACCTGTAGCCAAACTCCGACAGACCCCAGAATAATTTTAAACTCATCAGCAAGCCTTATAGCTACCCACTCTTCTCTGAGCAATAACATGAGTTTGCACTAAGTTTTTAAACTATTGCAAAGCTCACCGAGATGCTCAGTTTGAATGAAGTACGAGCGATTCCTTCCTTCGAGGCTGCCTTTCCCTCCACCCGGCTGTACTCCAGGAGAGCGGACATACCGCTCACCCTCCCTGCCCCTCTCCTCTCCCCAGCTCTCACGCCCGTCAGCAGCCCGGCTTCTCTTGCTGCTCTTTTCATAGCAGTCGCAGTCCGCGTCGTTCTCTTTTGTGGTTAATGAATCCCCGAGGAGCCTGAGCTTCGGGGACGCAGTTCCGCCCCCCACAGACACCTTTCCTCACACCCCCGCCCGCGCCAGGGCCCAGCTGCGGCCGCCTCACGGCGGCGCGGACACGGCTCCCTCCCGCCCCGGCAGGGGGAGGAGCCGCGAGCCGAGCCGGTGCTGCCGGCGGCCCATGGCGGCGAGCGGCGGGGCCGGGCTGCTGCCCTTCCTGCGGCTGCTGGGTCAGCTCAAGGTGGGCGCGGGGGAAGGGCCCGGCTCGGCTCGGCGGGGTGGCTGCAGGGGCTGGGGCCGAGCCTGGGCACTGGGGTCGGTTCCACCGGCTTGCAGCGGGGCCGCGGTTGGCGGAGGCCGGCGGGAGCCGGGGCTTCCGCCCGGGGTGGGGCCTGCGGAGCGGGGCCAGGCCGTGCCGGGGCTGCGCCGAGACACCGTGGGCGCCGCCGTGTCCAGGCCCTTGGGCTGCGGCGGGCACCTGCTGCGGCTGGGCCGTGCTCCTGCCCGGTTACAGCCCTGGGGAGCCCGGTCCTGGCCTTGGGACACGTGTTTCTTGGAAGCATCAAAGGTACCGGAGCGTGGAGGTCACGGTGGGGCAGAACTTCTGCTGGTGTCTCTGAAACGAGGTCCATCAAAACCAAGGGGTTTCACGTTTATAGCGCCGTGGTCTAGTGGATACGGTGGTATCCGATCAGAGGCTGGACTCGATGATCTCAGTGGCCTCTTCCAACCTAATTGATTCTGTGATTGTGTGACACTCGTGCAGAGAGTACCGCGGACAGGGTGGGTGTACAGGAACGTGGCGAAGCCGGAGAGCGTATCCGATCACATGTACAGGATGGCGATGATGGCTTTGGTGACCGAAGACAAAAGCCTTAACAAGGACAGGTGAGGCTGCCGCTGGTAAGCACGACCATATGTTAATGTTGTGGGAGAGCTGCAGACAAAATGCTAAGAAGCTGTCGTCCTAAGTAAAAGCTTTTAAAACACACTCAAGGAATTTGAAATCGTTTTTGTGCTTCTCCTACCCTCCATCCTTTGAACAGAATGCTCTTTACCTAGAGAACGGAAAGGGGCTAAAAACTTCTATTGCTAAACTGTGAGTGCCAAGACAAGTCCTTAGTGCAGGGGCTCTCAGCTGGCCTGCTCTCACGCTGTAAGCAAGCTGAAGACATTTGTTAAAACACAGTTTGAAGCAAGACAGCAAGGCGAAAGCCACAGACCGTGTGGATTTTGACAGACTGAACAAGCACTCAACAGCACTAAGGAGCCACTGAAGTCCTCTAGCATAGTAGAGGAAGCTCAAGGAGCTGATGTGAAGGCTTTTCTGCTGCAGACTGGCATAGCTACACAGCTGTGAGTGACAGATCATATACTGAATTTGGGATGGCTCTAATCAGATTACCTTCTACCTGTTGCAGGAATAATGTGAAGTGTATAAGGTAGTTAATTACCATAACATCTCCAAAAGCCTTGTGTACAAAAGCTAAGTACATTACTTCTGAATGTTATGCTCTGCTAAACAGCATATTTGTACTTAAATCTACATTTACAAGCAGCAGGAACTAGAAATCAGAAATGAAAATCATGTCTAGGTGGAAACTACTTCCCTTAACAAAAAAGTGAAAAATGACACATAAGATTTAAAAAAAGCTCCGACTAATCTTTAGAGCATTTAAAAGGGGATAAATT
The DNA here is from genome assembly GCA_013400975.1 of Atrichornis clamosus. Classification (NCBI taxonomy): domain Eukaryota; kingdom Metazoa; phylum Chordata; class Aves; order Passeriformes; family Menuridae; genus Atrichornis; species Atrichornis clamosus. Next base: position 7,680 of record WBMZ01005211.1, read on the forward strand.
CTGAAGTCTCTTAGCTTTGTGAATAAGAAGATATTTAAAATGCTGAAAAAGTAATTATTCTGTCTCTGCTTCTTGTCAGATGCATACGATTAGCTCTGGTTCATGATATGGCTGAATGCATTGTTGGAGATATTGCTCCTGCAGATAATATCTCAAAAGAGGAGAAACACAGGAGGGAAGAGGTATGGACATAAGGTGCAAAGCCACAGCTGCAAACCGTTCCGTATGTTTTTATGTTCTGCTGGTGTGAAGGAACTCTAAGCAGTGTAATACTGTCATTGGCACTGGACAAGTCTGCCACAGCTAAGTTGTCAGTTTGTTGTGATTTTGGTACCTGTAACGTCACCAAGTACAAAGTTATGGACAAATCTTTGAAGTAATCTTCATGTTGGCCATCTATTCCCAAACTAGCTGCAGTTTTGGTAGCCTGACTTAGTCACGTTCAGCAGCCTTACCGAGAGGTGGGGAGCAGGGAGTAGGTGCACTTGAGTAGGAGTTCATGCCAGATCATGTGTGTGGTGCCAGATCGTGAGGTTGTGACGGACACTTCATTTAAACCTTTTGCACAGGTTGCAGGTGTCTTTTTTGCTGTTGTTGTTGTTGTGATTCTTTGAGTGCAGCATGCCTAGAGTTACTTTATTTTTGGCCTTGCACTTATCCAAACTGTTGGTTTGTTATTTTTGGTTTGTGGCATTATTTGAAGAGTATGTGACCCGCTGCTGTAGCCACAGCTAGAGGGCAGTGTGGTGCCTCAGAAGCTCTTCCGAGCCTTTTGTTCAGTGTAAGAACACACTAGAGGCAGTGCGTTGAGAAAAAAGAAACACCAAAATTACAGTCAGTAAAGACAGTACTTCAAGAATGCCAAATGCACCTTAGATCTCTAATTTCCTAGATCTTTAACTTTCTTAGCAAAGAGCTTACTGCTGGAGTTAGTCATGATCACCCCAGCCCCAAGTTTTAAACAGATCAGCATAAAAGGAAGGAGAATAATCAAAGTATTTTGTTATACTCTTCAGAGAGCTTCAAAATACTGAACAGAAAAAACCCCTCTTTCCTGGAAGCTTTTAAAGGTTGTTGTGTCACCAAGGATCAGCCTTCAACTTTGATCTAGAGGGAATTCTCATTTGAATTTAGGCAAGAAAAGGATATTTTGATGCCTAGGTATGTTTAAGAAGTTATTCTTAAGTATTTGCAGCGCCTCCTGCTCCCATTTCACTCAGTGAGGACTTTGCTGTTGACTTAGTGGGAAGGAGAGTAAAGCATTAAACATTTAGGGTGACTCTGAAATACTTTGTTGTAAAATTACACCACGGGTAACAACTTCAGGAGGTGGCTTGAGGTGAGTTACCAATATTCTGCTTCCACTGCAGAGTTCTCCTTTTTTGTGTTTGCTCTACAGCTGATGTTGAGCTGGTTCTGAAGTTTGCTGCTTGTGCAGTAACTTTAAACAAGTCTCACCAATGCTAAGGCAGCAGAAAATGAACCTGATTTTAAATTTTTTTGGGTTGGTTTTTTTTTGTGAGGGGGGAGGGTGTTTTTTGGGGTGGTTTTTTTTGCCAGTAAGTCATTTTAGCCTCCTAACCTTGGAATCTAATGAGGTCCAGAGCTGGAAAGAGGTGAGAAGTAAGACCTTGCTTCAGCAGAGGCAAGCAATGGGGAACCATATTGTGGAACTATATCCTGTATTTGAGGTGGGGAAGCAGTCACAGCACGAAACCTTTGCCTTGCCTGTGATGTTGGTTGTTTCAGAAGCAGCCCTTCATTTTACTGGAAAAACAGTAGAAATGGCACAGAAATGAGACTAAGCAGCTGGGAGAGAACAAAGAGCATGCAGAACCATTTCTGGGGGCACAAGTTCTGCCGAGTGCAGGCCTCTTACAGGATTACAGCCTCCTTTGGGTATCCCTCTGCTTCGCATCCTCCATGGGCTGCAGTGGCTCTCTGCTCCCCCATGGACCTCCATGGGCTGCAGGGGCACAGCTGCCTCACCGAGGTCTTCCTGATGAGCTGCAGGGGAACCTCTGCTCTGGTGCCTGGAGCACCTTCTCCCCCTCCTTCTTCACTGACCCTGGAGTCTGCAGAGTTGTGGCTCTCACTTAATCTCACTTCTCCCTCTGGGTGCACTTGCACAGGGTTTTCTTCTCCCCCTACTTAAATATCTTATCCCAGAGGTGCTATCACCTTGGCCTTGGCCAGAGCTGTAGCTGTACCCCATCCCCCTTGCCACCTAACCTTGCTGTGCCAACACCATACAATAATATGCTGTGTAGTGTATGTTTCTACAAATTTGGTAACAACTAGATAATTATTCAGAAAAGAGAATGATAAAAATGTTGCTCAAAAAATAGATAAATGGAAACGACTTCTTTTTTTTCAGGCAGCTATGCAACAACTGACCCAGCTTCTATCAGAGGACCTCAGAAAAGAAATCTATGAACTCTGGGAAGTAAGTTTGCATTCTTTGAATCCTATGCTTAAATTCAGGGTGACCAATTCCCTGCTTCCCCTGTACCTGTGAAACTGTGCCATCTCTTATTTTGACCTCAGGAAAGTGAGATTCATTTGCTTAGGAGATAAAGCTTGATGGTATGAGTCAGGGTCATTTTAGAAGCCTTTCCAAAGAGAAACCCTGGACTTTGGGAAAATAACCAGCTACTGCCTCTGGCCTCTCAGAGTTCCAGATGAACCTGTCCAGGGCTTGGTTTGTACTGCTGAAGGAAGGGTTTGTCCTCTTCATAAATCTGTTTTTTTATTACATTATCACTTCTATTCATATCTGGCCATTTGCAATTTTTAATACAGGAAAAAAAATAATGGGAGGTGGTGGTGCTGTGGGTTATTTTCTGCTTTATATGCAAGTAATTTCTGTGGCTTCCATTTCTTTATTATAAAACCCATTAAGCTAATATATTTAGTAGTTACTTAAAATGATTAAGTAAACTAAAACTTAAGTTCAAACTTAAATGTGACACAAAACAGCACTTTTCTACAAAACTTCCTGGTCTTGGGTTCCTTAAAAGTTTGTATTGGAAAGTATCTTCTGTATTGGAAGGAGATTTAACTTTTTTTTTGTGAATTCATGCTGTTAATAGATACGATCTTTTATATGTGTAAATGAGGGGTGATTAGATCATTTCCAAACAATTCAGGTTTATAATTACTATGCTTTATCTCCTCCTGACAGGTGGTATCCATAGCCTCTCGTTCACATATTGCTGCAAACAATGCATGCTGTGTTTCTTGGACTCTGTGACCCGAGTCTGTATCTTATATTCATATTCTTATTTTTCCACTTAGAATGTGTTTAAATACCAGATATATGCATCCAATTTCTGCCTTTTGCTACAACACCCTGTTCGTGTGTTTTGGGTTTTGGTTTTTTTTGGTTTGGTTTGGTTTTTTTCCCTGTTGTAGTTGTGTGGTGAAACAAGCAGTGGGAGTGGGTTCTCAGAGCTATATTTCAAGGTAAAGGGGGTAAACCAACATCACCAGACATGGAAATAATGTGTGTGCATTTTTTTAGTGAGCACTGGTTCCTTCTCCCTTGAGAAACTGTTGCAATTGAGGAAAATTAGGTTTTGGTAGATAAGGATAGTCCTGTAGAACAGTTTCTTTTTTCTTTGCTTGTTTTAGTCTTCTGTGATTGTTTAAAGAGCTGGTTCACTGTGGAGTCAGCTCCTCATCATGTTAGCTTTTCATCATTCTCATTAACCATAATTTAATATATGCACACTTTTGATCATTTTGTCTTTGTTTCTACCTTTGGGATAATTTATTGGCGTGGAGTCTGCAATGCATTAGCGTGAGTGCGACCCACATAGCAGTGAGGGTAACCTAAAAATCTAATATTCACATGTAGTCCCTCTAGTCTTAAGTAGAACAACTAGTTGCTTCTTAAAAAGAAAAAAAAAAAAGACAGAAAATAAGAAGCCTCTGATAATTTGGTGTGTTACTCTGCTCTCAGCTAGCCAGAAGCATTTCTCTGTGATTTTTTTTGTGAGTGAAGAAGGCTGTGGAGCAGAGCTGAACAGTGCTGGGACAAGATCTGTTGACACGCTTAGCAATTCCCTCCTGCACTGTTCTGCCCTTGTCTCTGCCTCTCTTTGCCTTTCAGCCTTACAGGGACTGCTGCTTTGGACTGTGTTGGTGGGCACTTGGCCAGTGTAGTGTGGGGGAGAGAGGTGGCAGAAAGATGCCTCAGATATATTTTCACTTTATAATAAATTTATCCCGAATATGTTTGAAAAAACATTAAAATAAATGAGTCAGCACGTTTCAGCTCTGTCCTGCTTTTTTATTCTCAAGTGCAACAGCATGGGAGTAATTTTTCAAAGAGGACCTGTGGTGCTGGAGAGGCCAGTTACTGTTTTTACAAAGTACACTGTTATTTCAGAGTCTTAAACACCTGTGGGGAGGAAACAGTAAGTGTTTATATCAGCACTGTGCACAGTTGCACATATAGTAGCTGATGTTTCTTGAGTGCAATGTGAGCTGAGGTATGAATAACATCTGGTGGGTTGTATGGCACAAAAAGGTTGGTAACAGATTGATACTCCCACTTAACTGTTGGAGGTGGAACTGACTTTTACAGGTGAAGATACTTCTCCTTTTCCTGAAGTTTTCCTTTGTAATGTTTCCAAGAATTTGTTGTCTTTGGTGGACCTTGCCCCCCACCCCAACAAAAAAAAAAAGAGAAAAAAATAGAATAGAAATAAATAGATTTAAGAAAATAAGTAGTATTTAAACAATTCAAAGATGAGGCAAAATTCAGGTTGAAAAGGGAAAAAGTAGATTAAAATGTTGAAATAAATTTATTACTAAAATAATGATGAAAATGTTAACTGAAAATTCAAAGTACCATTGAAATCCAAATAGAATAGTAAATGAGTCAATCTTGGGTATCCAAATCTGGATTTCTGACTTCAAAGGAAAAGTAGTAAGCCTAAGAACAGACTCCTAATAGGATGTCAGACAAGGAAATGACTGTCACACCTATGTGAGCATCACGGTGCTGGAATTGCAAAGCTGGGATCTCGCTACTGTGAATGACACACGGCAGTTGTTGTCTTAAAGATGCAGGAAGGAATGCCATGTTCTGTGGTCAGCAGGAAAACCCCTTCCTGCACTTGGGCTGCTCTTACCTGCAGAACTGCTGTGATCCACAGGTTCTGTGGATCTGGGAGCACAGATGGGCCCTGTGTGTACTTGAGCCTTTGGTCTCATTAAAGGTGGTGTGATGGTGAACGGGGTCAGACCTGCCAAAGGCATCAAGGTAATGGTAACCTGCACAGAAAAACCCCATTTTTTCTGGGGTTGGGCTTGGAAGTCAGGAGAAGACCAGCTGATGAGACATCACATACAATGCAGTAGATTTAGAAAAGAGAAAATGAAATGCCAAACCTGTCTGCAGCCATCACTGGAAGCAAATGACAGCAAGATTGTTCAGGTTGACTAGAAATGTGAATGACTCACAAATATATGCTGATGATGACTGTAGAGAGGGAAAAGATAGCGGAGAGATTAAAGGACTTAAAGTCTGAAGGAGAGGGAACCCCTTAACCACTCCCCTTCCTATCTCCTAGGAGAGACATAAGGACATAAGCAGCTCAGACAGATTAGACCAAAAAGATTAGGCAGGACTGACAGGAGAAATGTAAAGAACAACTCCATATGGAAACAGCGAGTGGTGAGAAAAGTGCAAAATAGGTCTTAAAAATAGGTGATGACAATGCATAGGCACGCACTGTGGTAATTCATAGCCTTAACCAGGCCTGAAATGATCTTTATACATAAAATATTGTTACATGGAACTTACTGTTTAACTTGTGTGTCATGCAGGGTTGCCTGCATATCACTCCTGATTCAGCCAAAACAATTGGTATGTTTAGAGTTAGATCATGCAGAAGAATTGTGTTCTAAGTCCTATTACATTTGATACAAAATTAGCACATATTTCAAGTGTTTTGCTGAACTGTGTTTGTAAAAGCAAAGTGAAAGATGTAACTGTGCTGAATATTTCTGGAGTGGCTTGTACTAACGAAGAAAATTCTAGACATATAAAGAGATTTTAATTTTCTATTTCAGAGTAACAAAACTATTTTCTCATAACTGCAAATCTTTTCAGGAATATGAAAACCAGTCTACTGCAGAAGCCAAGTTTGTAAAACAGTTGGATCAGTGTGAGATGATACTGCAAGCATTTGAGTATGAAGAGCTGGAAAACACACCTGGCAGACTGCAGGATTTTTATGATTCAACTGCTGGTATGGCATTTGGGCTTTTTTTTTTTCCTCTTTAATAATGAAATATATAAATTGCCTTTTTTTCTGGCAGACATTCAGAGCAAGTGAGAACCAGTTATTCTACACATTGCTCAAGTCCCCTAATATTTTGCGGTTTGCAAATACCTTACATTTATCTGTAGGTATGAAGCCTGAATTTCATTTATACCAAATTCCTTTTACATCACTTTTTACCTAGAGGGAGGCCCAGCTTTCATTACACTTGCATGTGTTTAAGGATCCCCCTGAAACATTTGAGTGGGCATAGAGGAGTCTTCAGTCTTCACCAGTGCTCTGACAGCAGCTTGTTTCTACTCTGTCAGTGTTTCATGAACCAGTGAAGGAGAATTTGTTATTCCTGCGTGAGTCTGGTCATGTGTGACCTGCCCGAGGTTCCTGAGAGAACCAACACAGTGAAATGCTTTAGGTGCAGCTGTGTTCCTTTTTATTCTACCCACTGCTTTTCGTCCTTTGTAAAATAAACTGATAGTTGAAAGGAGAAATAGATAAAATAATAATCTTTGTAATTTTAACAAGGGAGTTGAACACCAGAGGAGGATTGTGACTAAAAACTAGGGATAGACAAACTCTGGGAGACGACCAGCAGTAACCAAACACAGTTCCTGACAAGTCCCATTTATACTTTGGTGACTCTTCAGGAAAATAATAAGCTCCCTGAAAAATGTAATACTTTGATTAGTGAAGAAGGAAAAGAAGGACAATGTGAATGAAGCTGGAATACTTTATTTTCTAACTGATGTCTTTGCTGTCCCACCAGAATTCAGCAACTTAAATTGAGCTGGTGTCCGAGTAGAGCCTACAGCATAGATACCCTAAGTGCACCTGCAGCTGGGTGGTTTCCTGTAGCAGGATATGTAGTATCAAATTATCTTGCTCAGGGTGCATCCCTTTTTCAGCTCTTAAATGTCTTAATAGAGCACAAAATACAAGCTTTTTGGGAAGAGGGGCTGTACCTACTCTTACTCCGTAGTTGAATTAAACTGGGAATATTCACTTTCTTAAAAGAATAATTTGACATTTTTTCTGAGCCTAAAGTGACATCACTGCTGTCGTTCCATTGCCAGCATTTCACCCACGGGAAAATGAGAGCATTTTTCATTAACTTTCCCTTTCTTTTGTTTTGCAGGAAAATTTGTTCACCCAGAAATACTCCAGCTTGTATCTCTGATTAACACAGAAAGGAACAAAAAGATAGCTGCCGCATCTCATCCACATTCCTGAGGTGTTCCTAAATGCTGCAGCTGTAATAAATACTTTGGTTTGTATTCTGGGCATTATTTTTCCTTCTATAACATCACTGATTATGCTAGCAGATTTTTTTTCCTGTGCATTCGCTGCTGAGAATCCCAGGACCACTTAGATAGGAGCAGGTAATGTAGTTCCTCACAGATCAGAGGTTGTGTCAGGGACTAAATACTTAGAATTAGCATGTTTGGGTTTTTCCTTCTTTTTAATCAGCCTCTGATTAATGCAGTCTCAGTTACAAATAGATTCCCTACTGGGGAAATTCAGGTACATTTCAAAATCAGTTGATTGCAATCTAATCTGTTCATGTAATGCACTGTGTGGGGCAGGTGGTTTCGTTCTGTGATTTCTAGATATGTATGGATTTAAGTACCTTCAAAATGGGTTACTGTCCACTCAGTGCTACGCAGACGTGAGACCAGTGAGCAGTTTCTGTAGAAGCTCTTGACTGAGCTTAGAGATGAGATTTCTTTGGAGTGCGTAGGCCTTAAGTGATGGTGGATAAAACTGGTAATCTCATTAATTACATTTTCTCAATATCTTCATTGTTTCATACTTTTCCACTGTTCATGTGTTGTATCAGGGAATGGTGCCAGTATTTCCATAAGGCCTGTAGCCCTGACTCCCCCTCACCCCAGACTGGCAGTTTTTACAGACTCCTTCACAGGTAATTGATAATCATTGAATACCTGAGGTTGGGAGGGACCTTTGGAGTTCATGCAGTCTAATGCAGAAGCCATGTGAAGCTGGCTCCATTTTTCTGGCTGTTACACACTGGTACCAGTTCAGCTGTAAATGAGTTTGTGCAAAGGTAATAATGTAGAAGTACAGAATGATTGTGGAGTAAAGCTGTGGTGGTGGTAAATGCCATAAGGAGCCCAGTGTCTGCACACCCAGCTGTTGTGTGCAGCTGGAGATTAGGGCAATGCCATGGTTGCCAAATAAGCAAAGTTTGCACCTGGTGTAAAATTACATGGTAGAGACCTGGAGTTCACGGCTGTGTCTTGTGCCTCATGTCCAGTGAAGCAGCATAAAACTGAATTCAGTTGCTGTACCCTTTAAAGGTAGGTAATGTACCTGAACACACACTTCAGGCACCGTGACTCAGGAAATGCTTCCTTTATGCAAACCTCGGGGGCCTGACTGAAGCTTGCAGTGTGTTCTGCGGCCGATGCCTGTTGTAGAGCACAGAGTGCCGTGCAGAGCTGCTGGGAGCTCTTGCCTCAGTGGCTGGCACAGTGCACAAAATCTGCAGAGCAGTTTGGTCTGGTTCAGAGGAAATGTGAGATGCCTGCTCTGCTCAGGAAACCCCCAGGGCAGCAGTTGTGCCCTGTGGAAACCCTGGAAGAACAGGTTGTGCTTTGCTGAGCTGATTAGTGGTTCTTGGCAACAGATTGTCATACTGCAAGGGGGATGCAGTGGCGCCCACCAAGCCTTCCTCAGCATTTTTATTACACCAAAATGCACACAAATCACTCTGTTAGTTTGCATTGAATGCTGAGCATGAAAGGGCTACAGATGCATCAAAAGGCAGGACTGAGAGCGTTCTTGACAAACCAGAAGAGTGGCCTTGAAGAGATATTTGGTAGGAACACAGTGCCAGGTGCTCCCCTAGGGAGGAACAGTCCATTCCTGCAACACAGCAGGAGGCTTCCCCATTCTGCAGGGGATCCAGGGGTCAGAGGGTAGAATCCTGTGCAGTGGTGCTAGCCTGAGAAACAGAGGGCTGGGGTGTCCATTGTGTGAGGTTTGGTTTTAAACAAATCCAGCAGGTACTTTGTGTAAAATTACATTCCTTTCTACTCTCTGCTGCTGCAGTTCGATGTCAAGTTTTGGGCACTGCATTGTAATAGACATAGGAGTTGGTTGGAAGGAGACAGGAAAAGAAGGTGTGATCAGAAAGCATGAACTGTGATGACAGGTTGGCAAAACAGCCTGTAGGGCCTTGGGCTTCCTGATGCAGTTCTGAAGTGCACTGTTCATGTGTAGGAAAAGGCCCTGGACATGTGACCTGTGAGAGGAACTTGCCTCCTCCCATGTCTTTCTCCTGATCTGTTCATACCAGCCTTGATCCTACACCGAGTGCCAACTGCTGTCATGACAGTAACGTGTGAGAATTTGTATGGAAGAGAGGCCTGGCCAGCCTACCAGCACTGACAGTCATACTGTGCTATTTAAATTGTGCTCTAATGGATGCACTTAAATGCAATTTATTGCTTTCCCACAAGCATTTTTAATGTGTCTACATACATACATACAAAAATAAATAAAATGAGGTCTAAGTTATGTGTCCTGACAGTGCTGGGACTCCATGTTTTGACCTTGGTTTGGCTGCTGGCCTTGCTCAGAAGGTCAACAGTTTTAGACCCAGATGTTTTCTGCCATGCATTTCACTTTTATTGAACTTGGTTATTTTTCCCCTTTGAACCTCAAAACCTTCAAAACTTGAGCCACAGATTTCCATGGGGAATTTCACATCCAGAGGGTCCTGAATATATTTTTAAAACTGTAGGAATGGCAGATTATGTTTGTACAATTTACTGTGATACTCTGCTGTGAAATCCCAAGGCTTATACATGCACAGGAATCATAGAGGGGTTTGGGTGGAAGGGTCCTTAAAGATAATCTGGTTCCATCTCCCTTGCATTGGCAGGGACACCTTCCACTAGACCAGGTCACTCAGTACTACTGGTAAACACAGAATTAAAACGTCACAAAAGGTAAAAGTGTAAGAGAGAAATTTATTTTTAATACGAATATCAACTTCATTTACACAAACTAAGCTGACCATTAATATCTTCCATTTTAAATAAATTCACATTTATGCACAAAATCACGTAAAATAAACTAGAAAATTGTCACAAGAATACCAGAAAAACAATTAGGTTTGCTTCCATGCTAAAAATCACACTAAAAAGGCATGTGATATAAATATCTGAAGTTAACTTATGTCCAGTAGAACATTACAAAAGGACTTTCAACTGTAAAAACTAACAAAAGCCACACGAGAAAAAAGAGAAAATCACTTAAAGCCACATTTTCTCACAAAATTTTAAGCAGTCTGTAATGCCACTAACATCGATTTGAAGCTTTGGCGTATGCTCAAAAATTGCTTTCATTTTCAAAGCAGCCAGGCTCTTTTCCATCTTGTTTAGATAACGCTGTGCTCGCCTCAGTCTGGCGAACTGAGCAATGCAGCATGCGGACTGACACGTGCTCACTAGACAGCAAGACAGTGTCACAAATGTGCTGCTCTTTCCTTAGAAAAAATATTAAAAGAATGCAAGAAAACATGCTGAATCAAAGCTGAGAGATGTCTGGCTCTTGGTGATAGAGCAGAGATAATGCAGTTGGTGGAATTAGGTCCTGGAGCAAAGCACAGCAAAATTTGACACCGAAAGTGAAGTTCTTACTCATCCTGTGTGTTGTCAGGTCACAGGGCCTATGCTAGCAGCTCTGAAGGCATGGGCTCTCTAACCTATGGCAAGTCTGAAGCCAAATGTTGGGTTTGTATTCTTTCACTTAAGGCTGTGTCTTGACCGAGGCTCATCAATATACCTTCCCTTATTTTTGAGGGGAAGATACGGAGGCAAAAATATTAGCGGTTCCCTCCACTCCACCTGATTTTGTAATTCACTTACACTGTCAAGTCTTACCAAACCAGAGAGAGCAAGCAATGGTACATATTTTGAAACTGAAACTTTTCCAGCCACAATGACCATCTTAAATCAGCAGCTGTGCTCACTTCAGTTTCTGTAAAAATAACTGGTTGTCTCTTCCTGCCCTTCTTAACTCTGCCAGGTGGAGGGCAAGGCCAGACTGTACCAGTGAAGGAGAAAAAACTTTTTGTGACAGTAAGTGATTTTAATTCTGTTAGGAAATAGATCATGTACAGACACTTCTGAGCAAAGGGCACCTGGTATGGATGGTAGACAGCTGGTGTATGGGCTACTGCTGGCAGTTGAAAGCTTTGCACAGCTCTAGGTCCATCTGTCTGATGTGGCATTGAGAGGGAAGCCAGAAACCAATAGATAGGAAAGAGTAAAAGAAATAAGGAACAGAGACTGGGAGATTGTTAGAAGGAAGTAACATGAAAATGAAAACTACTTTAGTCACTTTACGTAGAATTTAGTGCATTATAGCCAATGACAATGATATACAAAGTACCTGGTGATAAAATGGCCCACCTGAAATAGAAATGGGGAACGGAAACATTTCTCCAACACAAGGCCAAGATGGCAATTTTCTAAAGTTGACAAAACCTTGATGCACAAGCTGTGTGGTGAGGGAGGGCTGAAAATCACTGTCTGGGCAAGTCTCTGGAGAGAGGCATGTGGGGCTCAGGAGGGCCTGCTGTTTAACACTGAAGCTCTTCTTCACTTTCAGGAACTCGGGTGCCAGCAAGGGAGCTCTGAGCGCTGGCATGGGCTGTGGAGCTGAGAACTTCTTCAAAACTGCCTCCTGTGTGGCTTGTCCCACCAACCTTGGTCTGAAATAAGGCAAACAGAGAACAGCAAGTTCTTCTGCTCACACTGAAGCGAGTCCTGTTTGCATTCCACCCCATGGCCATGGGAGGGCTGGGAACTGTTCAGGCAGAGAACACGTAGGGATGGGCTTTTCCAAGAAAAACAGCTATAAAACCAGTCAAATAAAGCAACTTCTTTCCTCCCCAGTTTCTATACTAGGTCACCATCATATAATCTGCCAGTGCATATCCTCAAATGCTTAAAGAAACCAGTCCCTCCTAGACCCCAGCAGTAAACCTAGTGTGGTTGTTTACATGAGTAGTTCACTCTGGTTTCACTTTTTTTTCCAGTCCTATGAAGACTGGATAAGAGATGGATATTAAAATGAACTGGGTCATTTGCTGAGTAAAATAGCCCTTACACCAGCAATGGTAACACAGCTGCTTGCACAATACATAAACTGTACTGGGATTTTGGACAGCAGAAGGAATGTAGTAACCAAAGAACAAACCCAGCAGCTTGAATCCCTTCAGGCACTTGTAGAAACCTAGATACTGATATATAAAGCTGCCCACAGCATTTTCTTGCAGGAAGGCAGGGAAGAGATACCAACATACATTAATGAAATATATGACAATGTGCTTGCACATCTACTTTCAGAAGGCTTCAGGTCACTGACTTTGTAATGAATTTGTAATAAATGTGTTTTATTAAAAATAAAAAACTAGTAAGACTAAATCTCTGAAACAGAATTTTCCTAACAGAGATGGAGCTTTATCTAAAGATTTGGAAATCATCAAGACTAAGTGATGAAAAGACAAAGCTGTTATGACTAGGTTGTCTTGGTAGGAGAACATTCTTTTGTGGCTTGGCTTGCTGATATGCCCACTCAAAGTTGATTCAAGCCTGAAAATAGGGCAAAACTTTTTCACTCCATCCAGAACTGCAGCAGTACTCAAAGGCAAGCTTTGCCAATTTTTCCAGCCTCTCAGCCACTGAACGCTTAGGAAGATTATTTTAATTAAATGAACTTTGTGGTTTTTTTAAGTTTCCAAAGGGTTAATCCTACATAATCCTTTGTTTCTTTAGTTAGCACAGCAGCTTACCTAGCTTGAAAGTCCAATAAAACATTTAATTCACCAGTGTTCAGATTTTCAGAAAAGTTGAAAAGAATGAGGCACTCTGGTCCTGTTTGATTTCCAGGGGAAGCTGAACTAATATACTCCCAAGAAAGCTGCAACCCGAAGTACAAACTCCAAGAGCAAATAAAATTTGGCTTGTGGATGTTATGAAAACTGAACACTGGTATTGGCTGGCTACAGAACACTGCAGGATCACTGAAGAACTGTAGCTAATATTGGGGAGTGGGAGGAAGATGGTAGGATTACTGCTCTTCTTTCTTTTTTTCAGGGGCCTCTCTGGGTAGTTCACTTTTGCAGACCACAGCAGGACCCTAGAATTGAAGGGTAACAGTGTGATTTCTCCCACCATCCACTTGTCTTCCTCATTTTGCAAGCCTTGGAACAGAGCAGTGCTGAGACATTCCCATTTGTCCACATTCTACACTGGTGGCACCCTAGATCCACGACTCCAGCTTCCCTTCCCCACTCAAACAAGGAAGTGAAAGAAAGACAATGCAGAAAGAAAGTATTTCAGAAAATGGCAGTGAGTTTGCCAGTAAAGATGGACAATGAACATTTCATGACATATGGAAGATTATTTCAGACTAAAAACTTATTGTATTGTCCTGCTTAATTATAGATTTCTTAAAGGATGATCTAAGGGCACTCTGAACACAACAGGCTGAGCAGGCATGACAAATAGTCTCCTCTAGAACACCTTTGCTTAATCAACAAAATAAGATCAGGCTCCTCAAGCAGATCACTATGAGAGGAAATGGTCTTCAGGGCTGTGCAATTTGAATTAACTTTTTCTGAATGACACATTGAAGTGTCTGGAAACAGACACCCCTCCCACCACTATTTTTGGCGGTTTTTGAGACCACTTGCTTACTTTAGGCAGGCAACAGAAAAAATTTCTTAGCCATAAAGCAGAAAAAGACAATTTCTTTGCATATTGCCTTCATTTTCCAGTAGTGCTCCTGCACTACCATGAAATTCTTGATGGAACTACAAATTCAGTCTCCTGTACAAATGATATGCACAACTAAGCTCTTTACTCTCAACTAATGCACACTTCAGCACACACAGCATGTAACTCTGCCCCTAACCTTTACCTTAAGGCTTGTGACAGTTGTTTCAACCTTCTCCTCAAACGATTTGAAAGTTGGAGAATTCCTAGGAGGGAAAAAAAAAAGGTGAAGGGAAGAAAATGTCAGTTGCAAACATAATGGGGTAACTCCACAATTTGATCAGTGCTTACCAGGCAACACTGCCAGGACAGAATGAGGGCTGGCTGGCAGCACAGGGCTATAGACTGATAGGCCATGAACACTCACTTGTGCTCTGTCAGTCAAATCCAATTACAGTAATTGGATGAGTATTTTTTAGCTACAAATTTGCAAAAGCAGAACCTGCCTAGTAATTGAAATCAAATGATAACTGGTCTGCCTACCCTACCATACATTTATCATGTTCTCAGAAGAACAACCAGACAATGCTGCCTGTAGTGCTGCATTTCTATGGCTTTATCCATTTTTGTTGTTGCTGTAAAGAAATACGTTATTTTTTCAGCTGATGAGCAAGTTCATAATCTACCTTATTATAAAGATGACAAGTTTAATGTCCTGAAGCTGGGAAGGAGATTAGAACTACATAGGAAGTGGGTCCCAAATGCCTTTGAGGAATCCTGACTCTGTGATTTTTTGACTGCAGATGTATCCTGCTGCTTTCAAAGACAAAGACTTTGGGGAGACTGTGTTCCTAGGGTGCCTCTCTGACAAAGCCAAGCTTTTCTATGTGTTGAGCCAGCACAAAGGACTTGGACAAATCTACAGTGGGTAAAAGGGGCCTTCTTCTGGTTCTCTATTCCTGCTTGACACCTGAGAGCTCAATTACAGCATATGCTGTGCTTCATAATTAGTGAAGACTCTGCAGCTCAGGCACTCTTGGTCCAGCACAGTTCCTGGTTCTGCAAATACATTTACATCGTATCCCTCATCAGGCTAAATTAAAATGACCCTAATTCAAGGGAAGGGCAAACATAAGTCAGATGCAAATAATGCAAATTTAGTTTCTGTTATTTAGATGCCAAATTTTTTTGTAGGGCAAGAAGGGTCAAAAGGAGAGCGAAACTCAGTTTTATGACTTACATTTGACCCATAGATCACATCAGTGAATGCCTGCCATATACCCCCCACCTGCTGAAGTTGAATGAAGTAGCATTCATCATGTAGTTAGGAGATTTGTTCTTCCCACGTGCTTGGCAGAGAGTGGGGATATTCATATATTTAGAGGGCACAGGAGTAAAAAGAAAGCTGGATACTAATTTTATTGAAAATAGTTAGAGCTTTACTTGAACAGACGTCAATATTTGGCTGCAGTCAAGTAAAGCGTGATTATAGCCATTAAAATATGAAAGCACTCATGTAAAATCCCTCCACAGGAGCATGATCCAAAGCCTGTTGGAGTGGAAAGCATCTCTGACGTTAATGGGCTTTGGATGATGTTTCAGAGACAGCAAAACAACTGAATTTCAGATTCAGTAATACAAACCTGATAACAATCAGCTACCCAAATACATCTCAGAACCGCTTCATTTACTCAAAGGCTTGTACAAAACAGTTAATACAATTAAACCGAAAAACCCCACAATAGCCTGTCCTGCAGTCCTTATCTACATGAATAACCTTAATTGATTGAAGTAAGACTATTCATCCAACTAAAATCTGCAGGATCAGGATCAAAGTATGCAAATCCCCCCTCATTACTCTGTTGAACATCAACATAGCAAAGAGAATATGGGTAGCACATTACCTCATTGCAGGCATGCTTATGGAATGGCGAATAGAGTAGCTTCAGGATGAAAGCAAAAAATAAAGAAAAAGGGCTGTAAAATCCAATTTCCAACATGGTTAAAATCTAATTTTATAACAACTTTAAATATACATATATATATTTTCAAGAATGCTGGTACTCTTCCTCTCCTGACAGCAATGGTTTGTCAAGCTCCAGCTCACTCTCAGCACCAAAGATCCAACCAGCACATTATCATGTCAACTGACCAGCGATGGCGCTCAAAGGAATGATGCAAAACAGCTCCTGGCAATATCCATTTAAATGGCACAGGCCCCTGCTACCTACAGAGACACGTGACAGGGGCACACGGAGCCACCTGTGTGTCCTGCAGCGGCACCGGACGAGCTCTGTGTTGAGAGGGAATGCCCCAGGTTTGTGCACATCAGCAGAGCTGGCTCAGGGCCGCAGGGGAGCAGGCAGTGCCTTTGTCACTTGTGCAACGTGTACAGTCCTAACAGCCAGTGCTGACTCCCAATCTCAACGGCCTCCTGCACAACTGGCTACCCAAACAAGAGGTTTCTTCAACCAGAGAGGCAGCACTCTCAGAATCCATCTCTCCAGGACATTTCACCTTCTCCTTCACACCTCAACTTTACCAAAGGTAGGAAGCTATTTTCCGCAGCTCTCATCCAGCTCTTCTTGTGACACTTCCCAGCAGCAGGAGTATCAGAAGGTTGCAAGCAGAGGATGGAGCCTCTGCATTACTCAAATTACTCCTCAAATCATGCTGCAACCTTTAAACCTGCAGACGGCCACCCACGCTAACTGCTTGACTTACATTAGCCAAATTCTCCCACCTGAGCCACCAACTCTGCCATCACAGCATCACCTGTACCCCATTGCTGGGAAGTATCAAGCCTGTTCCAAATAAGAACCTTCATTTGAAGTTTAAGAACTTTCCATAGGCCCATTTAAATCTGAGCACTTTAAGTAAGGTGTGTGCTGCAAGAGGATGCCTTTTTTTCCAAAATCCCTGCATCGCTACTTTCAGTGTTGTCTGACAGCTGCAGCCTGGTCTGACTGAGAACAGTGAGAGCTTTAAAGGCCACCAACATTTGTCTGCGAGCAAAGCATGATTATGGCATTAAAAAATAAAAGCTCTCACACAAAAAACACATGTGTTTGTTCTAAATTATACAAATTCAGAGCAGCACTGAGTCTATATACATATTTTTTTTCCAGATTAAAGATTCAGAAATGGGGGTGGGGAAGGGAAGGAAGAGCTATTTGGCAAGCAGGTGGAACAGAGAGCTCTAATACAAACTGTTTGCTGTTGTGTATATTTTAAGGCTTCTGCTAAGCTCAGATAGACAAGAACTGACAGCAGACAATGCAAATGTTTCATGTTCAATTTTTCACATAATTTTTAAGACTTATGAAAGATTAGCCCAAACATTTCACAAGTGCAGCAAATCTTTAACAATCCTAGTTAAACTAAGCAAGCATCCTTGCCATTTTAGTCTTGTAACACACGGCAAATAGGCAAAAATAGAGTTTGGAACCATTTCAGCATAGGCTGGTCCTCTTCTAATAGCAGAGCATTCCAAATATGAAAGTTTAAATCAGAGGATTACATTGTGCCAAATTAAAATCACACAGCTGAGAGATAGCACGTGACAGACAATCCAAATATTAAGTGCATATTTTATTGAGTTAATCTTTTAATTTCTCTAAAGAGGTGAGAATGCAAGTTATAGAAACAGTGACACTATCTTCTTTTAGTAGAAGCCTAAAACATTAAGCTTTTTTAAAGACAAACATGTCTGTCATGGTGATCAGTGCAGAGAACAGAGATTCTTCATGACAGAGGTTGCTAAATATTATGTTTTGGTTTCATGTCAGAGTGAGTTAAGAAGGTCAATCCATGCTATACTTTGAAGTTTACTCCGTGAAGTAAGAGTCCATGTTAGGATAACTTAGCTGAATGGAAAAAATCTTCTTGAGCTTTCCTGTGCACTGAAGATGCTACAAGGCCAGAGGGACTGGCAGGGGATTCAGGGCTGTTGAGCCTCTCTTCAGGGTGAACGGATGTAAAGCCAGACGGCTTATAGAATATTTGAGTACACATAAAATTGTTTTCTAATTCATCATATATTCGAGTGCTTTACAGAATCCATAAATTCAAACTCTAAACATAAATAACTCCTTTATCATGTTCAGAACTTGGAAATTTCCCCAGGATTCATGACTTTTAAAGAGTCATGACTAAGAAACTTTTGCTTTATTGAAGAGGAGGTAATTCAATACTTTATACAATCTTAAGAAAACTCAGCTGAATAGAAATTTCACTGTTTGTTGCTTATGTTCCAACCTCTGACAAAAAAAAAGATGGTTGAGAGAATGGGATTATGTATAAATAAGTTTTCCCAAGACCAACACCTTTTGAATGCATTCATTATTTGAATTTGAGACCAATCTACTCAAGGCAAACACTTAGTCCAATCCTTTCCTTGTTATACTCACCATGCTGTAAAAATGAGGCGTAACGGTTTAAGTAGCATATGCTTTTATTCTATGTAATGATGCTGAAAGGAAAGAGGTTACTGCTTTACAGTCCATAAAACAAATCCTGTCAAATACAGAGGCAGTATTCAAGGAGAGTAATGTGTCTTACCCAATTGAATGCGATCTGCAGTGGATGCACAAGGAAAAAAAAGCAAGAGTTAAAAGTATTAGGAAAAAGCAACAAAAATATACATATATATTAGTAGCATGTCAAACTGCCCAAGGAGAAAAATAAAATAATTTGCATTCAACTCCTGATGCTGGAATTCACACTAAAATGTGGATCAGTTCAGATCCCTTCAAAGCAAAAATTTTCACACAGTTCTTCACTATGCAATCACCTATTCTGTATGCATCAAAGAACAGAAGTTTTGTCTGCTGAATTTTGTGCCCTCTTCATTAGATCAGATTTAAACAATGCTAACTTGTTTCCCTCCTCATAGCCTACCTTAATACCATTAAAGAGAAAGTATAGGTGAGCTGGAATTGTCCATGTACATAAGAACAAATGTCTTTTCTTTCCCCTCTGAATTCCTTAATCATCTCTCTGTTAAAAAGGGTATGGAAAAGATATTCCTGAAACAACATTTTCTAAAATACTTGTTCCTTGTTGAAAACAATACTTGAAACACTTTGACACTGTGTTCCTGCTCACAAGAAACTCAATTGAGGCAGAACTGGGAGAGGCAGTGATATACAATATCCAAAGAATATCATTAATGTTCCGAAGTCAAGAAATGATGAGGCAGACAGCCTCTCCTTCATCTGTGTTACTGATGTAGTCTTTAATTACAGACTACTTCAAGGGAACACCTGCCTCATGCAGCGAGCCAGATAGATGGTGCACACTTAATGAGCATCTCTTCAACACTTATTTTTCACATCCTTTCTCAATGTGTGGTGTGATGCATTATTATCTGCACAATATTCATACCTTGCTCCAAAGAAAAGCATTGATTTCTTCAGGCTTATTTACAGGGTTATACACATCATCATGTATACTGGTGCTTCTCAAACATTCATGGGTTTATCTTCACAACACATTTCTGCTTAGACCAGTTTAAGTAATACTATTGTCCGTGTTTTACTACCTGCTGGCTGCCAGTAACAGCCACCCCCTTCTTCATGCCACTACAGACACTTGCACAGCTACATGATAAGGGAATCTGTGTTACTGCAGACCTCTAAAACCCAGCACAAATGGAGGGACAAGTGTCAGTAGAAATGAGAGAAAACAACTACCTCACCCATCAGCAAAAGAGAAGTGTATGAAATTACGTTCTGAAGCCAGGTGGCATTACTATTTTCTTTATAAGGGTATCAAAAGACAGAAAGATGTGAGAATGGTAGATTCGGGCATGACAGCTACAGTATCTGAAGGAATTCAGATCCAACAACAGTTTTAACTGCCCAGAACTTACCTAGATCACAGAAATCCTAAAAGGCTGTGCAAAAACTCTATCATCACCACAAACAACAGCAACAGAAAAACAAACCAAAAAGCACAACAATAAAGGCACAGCAAAAATCAACTCCCAGAGCGGTACAGCAGATTAATTATACCTGAGCCATCACCAACAGATTTTGGCCCAACCTGCTTCTAAAAACTTTAAATGAGAGATTTCATAGCCTTCAGAAATAACCTCTGTTTAGCTGCACTCATGAGCCAGGAGCCTAGCACTTGATAGGCCCTTCTCTGCAAAGCTGGTCAGTGCAGCCCATCTCTGCTTTTGCTTTTTTTTTCCCATTTGTCAATAAAGTATCTTACACTTTCCTACACTGAATTTTATTTTATCATTTAAAATAATGTGGAATTCTAATCCTAGTGCCTAAAGTGCTTGCAAACCCTGCTACTGCAGTCATATGGGAATTCTAAGTGATGTCATCCTGATGCCTTCAGCT
This sequence comes from Atrichornis clamosus, assembly GCA_013400975.1. NCBI lineage: Eukaryota > Metazoa > Chordata > Aves > Passeriformes > Menuridae > Atrichornis > Atrichornis clamosus. The sequence continues at coordinate 28,077 of WBMZ01005211.1, forward strand.
AACCCCAATGAAAATGCTGACAAGTAACAGACTCGGGACAGATGCCTGCAAGATCCTGCATTATGGTCAGATACTGAGACCTATGCTTTGGATATAATTTTCAATTCCTTATGCTCTTTTCCTGCTAAAGCAATAACACCTAAGCTGTATTTCTCTAGTTCTGCAAAAAACAGTACAGACAGCCTTATCAAAGTCAAGTTCTATCACATCTCCTACCTCCCATCTATCCTCTGTGACAGGTGCTGTCAGTTAAAAATAATTATTCTTGACAAATCCTTTTATGTTTTTGCCATCATGCTATCTTCTAGATGCTTACAAAATAACAGGTTAATGCATTCCTCCAGTATCTGCTTTGTAGCTCCCAGAAGTTCCCTTGCCCCTCTCAAGAGGGATGAACTTTGCCTTCCTCCACCCCTCTGGGGCTTCTTATACCTCCTGTGCTGATCTCTGAGGGGCACATTCAACTTCCACAGTCAAGCCCCCAGGTTCTCCCTCCCTGCAGTCTTTTGTGTCTTTCCACGTGTGCCTTCCAGCTTCTGGCAGGAATGAGGCATTATATTACCTTCATTCATCTTGAGAGCTGGCTCATCCCAGGCACTGAATTTGAAAGGGGTCTGTGTGATCATGTAATTAAACAAAGCGTATCAGACAGCTGAATGAAGGAGCTATACAAAATGTACCTGCTGACATCCTAATTTGCATGCATGCCTTTGTTAGCTTAATCTTTAAATACATTTACTTCACTAGTAGCAATGTATGTGGTAGTGTGCAGATAGTAGTGTAGTGTAAGTAGTTTCCTTTTTCTTTCTTTTGTTTTTTTTTTTTTCAAAGCAACCCAAAAACCAGAAAGTCTCTCACTTGGTATCACAACTTGTTTCTAAAAAAGTCGTCAGCAAAGATGAAACATATATCCACACAGACAGCTGCAAAACAGTCCAGAATTATAGCATGAAACGATCCAAACTTTAGCAGAAAGCAAAGGAGAAAGGGATAAAACCCCTCAACCCTATCACATCCCTGCTCTACATAGCAAGAGCCACGTTACAATGTCAGGGTAATCTCTAACACTGAGAGATCTGAGCCCATGCTACTGCCCTGTGAGTGACTTGGGACTCCCCTCTTCCCCTTCACCTTCTATGCCAGAAAAATATTAGAGACGATATGAGCTGGAGGTGGAGGAGCAAAAAAAAAAAAAATCTTGATGGCCTATAATTAATCACAAGAGCTATTCATGAAGAATCTATTATCTTAGCTATATTGCTAGTGGCTGGTTTGTATCCTAAAGCAAAAGAATCTGTACACTGTTTTTATATGCATTTCTGGTATTTCTAGTAACACAATATTAAATAGGATGCATTATGACTATAAAGAGACCTTGCAAGTACTATTAATTGATATAGAATTCAGAAAATGGAAAATGCTAGTGATTATTCATGCACAAAATGAATTACAGAGTTGCAACACTGGGAAGATGGGGTGGGGATGTAAGAGAAGCACAGCAGCTGCATGAAAAGCACTTGGCCCCCAAAGGGTGGCATCTCTGTTCTTTCAGACACACAGAATTTTGTCATTTTTCTTTCTTGTACATTTTATCTTCTTGAATGCTAATGCAGCAAAATAACACATTTGAGGAAGTCTATCTGGCCTGTTGTTGTTATATGATGTTTTAGTAATATTTTTAGGGATAATACAAGGAGGTGAAAATTAAGACCCAGCATCTTTAGAATAGAAATATGTGTTTCACATTGTGCTCTGTACAGTTGATATAGCAGGCAACAAAGAAAACAGAATTTTGTTTCATAAAGAAGGCAGGCTTCAGTATTTAGTCAGGCTGACTACAAACCCTTTCAAAATCACCATCACCACAGGCAGAGGGTAAGACTGCTTGGAAGGCTGGGAATTATGATGACATCTGGATTTTTGAAATCAGTTTCAAGTGTCTGCTCTGAATGAAAGCAGAACAGGGATTTGCATCTGGATGTCACTGGTTACTATCAGCCTTAATGCCTAACCAAGAGAATTAAGCTGGAGTCTGATGCTTGTTTAAAACGGCATTATGGGAGGGGGCAGTGAGCATACACTAGATCACTGAAATAAAATTATTTGGATTAGCAAAAAAAAAGCAAGCCAACAATGACAGAAAATTCCTGCCTCTTTACAGTTTACTCCCCCAAACACAACTGGGATTGGAAAGGGAGGGGGAAGATTTTTAAAACCAGGTTCTTTATGTGATGAGGTTTATAGTGTGACCCCACACAGAACTGCACCTGGCCAAGCTGAGCCAAGATCCTAGGCCAGCTTTGTTGCTGAGGGAAGCATACAGACCATCACTCCAGATTTAGGATGTGCAGCACATGCAGAAGGGCCAAGTCATGCCACGCTCTATGTAACTATGGGAACGTGGCTAGATTGCTTGCTTCTTCAACATCAAGCAGCAAGAAAAGTCTCCTAACTGAGAACTTCACTGTAAGTGTCCACAAAACAGGCAGTGATGGTAGTTCTTATTTTCCTAGAAAAATTCCCAACCAGATTCAAGGTAATAATTTCAATCAAAGAAAGCTACTAGAAACCACCTTTTTGTTTAATTAAAATCCTTATGGACTTTGAGCTCTTGGCTAAAGGGCTAATGGGATAAATACCTCCCATCTGCCTCCCCAGCACTAGTCAGAAGCATGACTGCCATGGGGATGAGGGCTGGCATTGATAGGTAAGGCAACGGCATTTGGTAATGGTGATTAATTAAGGGAGATATTAAAGGATAAACGTGCTCTATTTCAGTGAGGACATTTCTGCCTCTGCAGTTAACCTCACACCATGTGCAAAGCACAAGTAATAGGACCTGGGAAATCCTGAACTGTGAAGTCATCCTTCCCTCTATGATCAAGAGCCAAGGTATTCACACAGCAACTCTTTGGTCACTGCTGTAGGATCTGAAGTGTGGAAACAGCGACTGGACCTGTTTGCTGAGCTGTGGGCTTGTCTTTTTCACCAGAAAAAGTGTTAGGACAGAACATAAAATGGAACAGGGAATAAGCTGGTGCCACGTGCATCACACACATTTATTTCTCAAAAATACAGAATACAATTATATATGCAGGGAAGGCAGAAAGAATAAACAAAGGTAGCAAAAAGGCTTGTCAAAGTGACTCATCCAACTGGAGCCTGGAAAGAGGGTACAGAAGTGAAATACAATAAAACCACAAGACATAATGAGTGAAATGAAGGTCAGAAGAAGAACTCACTCACTGTTTCTCATAATGGAAGAGCCAGAAGGCACCAAAGGAAATACCAGGGAGACTCCAAATAGGGAGTGAATGATCGAACAAATAGACCACACACTTTACCACATAAATTTCTAGTCATCTGGAGAGACATGAGGTGTTATGAATTTCAAAGGCTCATACAAGGTAAAATAAATTCTAAATAAAGATAAATTCATTAAGAAAAACCCTTAAGAAACTTTTAAATGAAAGCATAAATCTCTGTTTTAGAAAGTTTTCAGCTTTCATATTTCTGAATGCTAAAAAAATGTACTAGGAAAATATAATTACATGCCTCCTTATTATTATATCCTTTGATAGGCATATATTATTCATGAATGTTTAACTGCACCAAGTAAAAAATTCTTAGTTATGTTCATACCCTGGTTGCAAGTCATTCACTAAATTTCCATTTTGAACTGCAGTGTGGAAAAAGACACTGTAAAGCAGATCATACAGTAATGAAGATTTTCCTTTTTTAGTTTCACCTAGAAAAACAACACTACTTCTGCAGCGGATTTATTAAGCTGTATGTAAAAGGTATAAAGGGGGGACTCTAAAGATTTCTTAAAATCTAGATTAAAAACAAAAAGTGGGAAAAAAGTTTTGGCTGCCATGAACTATGCTTCTGCCATTTGCACCCCCCAGAGACCTTAGGATATGGTTACCTCTTACATTACAAAATAACAAAGAAGTGAGTACATACCAAGGTGATAATATACACTATTAATAAATGAGACCGTAATTCCATGGATCAAACAATATACTGCAGTGTTACCCATGTCCATTTATTTCATCACAAAAAATCAACTCCTTCAAATGTTCAAGAAGTTCTGTAATCCTGTTACCTTATGGAAACTGGAATGCTGGTTTACAGTGTACAATTTCTGCTCTTATACTGAGGAACTTTAAGACCAACACTTTAAAAGATACATCAACATATAAAGCCTGACAATGAAGTTGCATTTAAGTGACAGTTCTACTGACCTCAACTTCTGTTACCTCCATCATATCTATTTTTATACAACTGCAGAACAAAACTTTGCAGTACATCTTGAAAAAAATGATTAAAAATGGCCTGAAATATTTTTTTTGTCTTTTCACAAGCAGCTCCTAAGTAGGCTTCTTTTCTTCAGATGATAATTTTCTCCAGAATCCACATATGAATAAAATTGGGTTAATAAAGATTTAACAGCAACTTTTGGTTCCATTTTACTTGTAAACTTCCCTGAGCTTGCAAAGTTATTCCAAACGGATTTCCAACTGTACTTTAAAAAAAAAAAAAACACCCAAAACCAGGATTCATATAAAAATTGCATCTTTGGTCATCATTGTACCTTCTTTTCATTTAAAAACATGAATGTTATAAAATACTCTGACGACAAACTACTTGAACCTTTAAAACACTAAGGAAAAGAAGAGCTGACAAATGCTTTATACATTTTGTCCTCTAAATAAGACTAGAGAAGTAGCAGATGCTTATACCTCATATCTCCGAATTTCTTGCTGATAGCTGTTCCTACATTGCTGATAGCTGCTGTGGCTTTTTGTCCTGCATGGCTCAGGGTCTCATGTGTTTTCTTGTAACTGGAAAGAAAAAACAGAACAGAAATGGTGGTAAGTATTAATAGAGAGAGACTAGAATTCCCTGCTAGTAATTCCCTTTTCCCTCAAAGTCCTAATCACTGAAATGTTACAAAATATAGTAACTGTAGCTCAAAACAAATGATTAAGATGCTTAGCAAGCCTATCTTTCTCCCCTGCAAGTAATATCCCCATGTGGGCCAGCGCACCCTGTTTAAAAGCAGAATGCAGTGAATTGTTGAACACCTGTTTTATACAACTTCAGTTTATATAAAATCGTATTTACATCAACTAAGTATTCTTTCAGGGTACACTTGTAGCACCTTGTAGCAAAATCTGCTGTCTGAAGCACAGAAAAGAACTGGGACAAATACAACTCTGCTCTTTCAAGCATGTGCATATCAGGTACACTTAAAAGATACACTTCAAAATTATTCTGTGATATTTAAATTAGAAAAAAAATGATCAAATCTGTTTCCATATGCTACAATTTTCCTTTTTTCTTACTTTTTAAAATTTCTGAAAAGAAAGAAGGTTTGGAGAAGGACAGAGAAAGTAGGATGAAGAAACTTAGACAGTGAATGCATACTCTTAGTAGGAGTGAATTCTTTTAAAAGTCACTAATTTCACTCACAGCATACAGATTCAAACACAGGATCATCTTAATTTACTGATCCAGAATACATGCTTGGACCCATACAGACCCTTCAGTACAGTTAACTTGCACTTTCAGGGTAATCAATAAGCTTTTCTGCACAGATGCTTTTCTGCTGACTAAACTAATTCTGAGCATGCCAGAGGCTTCCTTCCGAGTAAATTATCTGATACTCCCAGTGACGCAGACAAGCTCAGAATTAGAAGTACTGACCTAGTAACAAAAGGAGAGCACACTATAATCAGCCTTGTATCCTGTGGTGTGCGTTGGCAGACAAGAACTGAAGAAATTATTATGAAAAATTCAGAAATACAATTCCACTGGTTCTAATTCTCCTTTGAACAGAAACTGTAGGATTGCAAATGTGCACCAAAATACACTGGCAATTGATTAAAAAAAATCTCACTGCCAAATTCCTTGCAACAGAGTATTTTATTATTATTATTACGTATATGAAGGCAATATAACTTTGTGGAGGCAGGAGGGGAAATAAGATTAAAATTTGCAATTTTATGCCACATCCTTTTAGCCCCAGCAGTACCTGATGCTGAAAGTCCTCTGTTCAGGACTGTGTTTTACATACCACAGGTTTGGTGGCAGATGCCACATAATGCTCTGTTCTTTCAGTCAATATATCTTGATTTTATGTTCCTGAGCCACAACATCCTAGTGACCTAAGTTTTGAAACTGCCAAGTGAAAGGGTTCCTTTCATGAAGGTGCTTTTCTCTGTTTTCACTGACTAACAAGGGAGCATCTGAAGACTAAGGTACCAAAGCTCTAGGATCCTCCAGTTAGATAAGCTGAATCAAACACATGCACAATGCTGAATGATAACAAGGGCTAAAACATTGCAACACTGACACAAGGAACACAAATTACAATTAGAGAGGAAGGAGAGCTGGTTATGCTTGTTTTATTTATTCTAGTACAATACAGAGAAGATGCAAAAGATTGTTTTCACCGGAACTCCCTTCTCCTTAGCTAGTCTGTCCCTGGACATAGCAAGAGCGCAATGCTCTTATTTCACTGAGGCCTCTTCCTCTAGCTTAACTAGTTTAATAGCTCTGTTATTCTCTTACTGACAGTAGATACACTTTTGTATAACCTAGAAGTGGCTGAGACCCTAAAACAGACATGAAGGATCCTTCAGTCAAACTAAGAGCATGTAGCCTTTTGTTAAGAGTTGCCTCTGAAAAAAAAAAATCAAATATTCCAATGCCTGTGGCATATAAGTCTTAGTTTGCTAACAGAGAAGCTTCCTAAACCATTGAGCACAAGAGGAATTTTGCTGATGACAAAATGAAGGCCAGGACATGATTTCCAGGTCTAAAAGGTCCTTCGTAGCACAACCTATTTATGTACAGGTTGAATGTACATATCTGCAGATACCCTTCTGAAATTATTTTTTGAAATGACACCTTGGAGTTAATTTTATTCACAGGCATATTTAATTTTATGATAAAATATCTCCGTGTCTTACCTTTCTGCCGCAAGCTGTTCACACTGTGTAAAACTATTAAGAGAACAGTCCCAAATGCCCCGTACAGGAGACAGACTCAAGTTTCACTGAGAGACATTTAGAGTTCCTTATGTGTTTCTGAACATTACATTGATCAGAACACATCTTCTGGGAATTGGCTGAAAAGACACCGATTTCGGCTCTCCGACAATATTGTGTTTTCTCTGTAAATCCCATAAACCCAACATCCTCCAGTATTTCCACTAGCAAGGAAGACATGGAGACTGCATTTGTGTTCCTAATACTTCTGACATTACATAAGAGCATAAATCCAGCTAAAACTGTTATACAACTAGTCTTTTTTCAGCACCAACTTCAATAAAAATGACCTATGATGCGAACCCCTCTTCCCTTCAGCAATGCTGAAGAGCAGATTTAAGGAACAACAAAACAACAAAGATGAAAATGGAGTACAACATGTAATACCTGAGAGACAAGAAACATTAATTTGCATCTCAGCAGAGCTCACTGATAGCTTAAAAATCAAGCCCCCTCCCGTCCTGCCTCTCCACCATGACATGTATCACTATGCCTTCAGAAACAGTCTTTCCACAGAGCACACTGCCCCACTGTAGTTAGTTATGCTCTGTATTGATATTTTGATATATGACACACAGTATTTTGGCTCAGGTAATTTTATCCTCGTAGTTATGTCATATTTACAGCATCCGTTTGATATCTTGACAAACACTCTGGTAACAATGATCTCTTCGGCATATTCTCTCTGACCTCTGGGAATCTTCTCAGTTGTATTTCCCATTAATCATCTGAACAAGCAGTTTTCATCTTCAGTCGAAAATGCACAACAGTTTGCACTTTCGTTCTAATGCACTGAACGGCTTACATAGTTTTCAGAAACCTTTATGAGCAGAAATAAAGTTGTCTATTCCAGGTAAGAACCACAAACATTAATTACTTGTAAAAGGTGCTCTATGTATGGCTTAAGTCCTCCTTACCCCACCAAGTGCTCTGCATGCTAAGTCATCCACAGCACCTGTGCACTCTCATCTTGGAGCAGCCACTGCTGGCAATCCTTAGGTGAGTGCTGACCACCAGCTCATTGGGACAGGTGACAGCATCCCAGCAGTCAGCCAGCCAGCAGCTGAAACCAGACCAGTGACTCCAAAACTTATAGGCAGACATACTCCAGCAGAAACAAACTTAGATAATTTAGGATACAGAGATTCAAAAAACAGCACCTTCCATCCAAGCCACCGTGTGCATTTTTACACAAATACATCATTACACTAACACAAAGGCACCATAACCCCCAGAGTTTATCAGCATTATGCCAGATACCCAGTACCATTAGTAAAAGCTGAAACAGGCTACTTGACTTATTCAGAGTAGGAATGCCTGCTCTGATTTTGTGGCATCTGAACATACTCCATAGCACAGAAGGATTGCTGGTAACGGTTACCAAGGATCATATTCCATGCTTTCACACAGCATTTAACAGTAATTATTTATAATATATTTCATAGACAAAAGTGATTAAACAAATATGTTACATCAACTGCTGTCTCAATTGTAAACTTGTAAATAACACTCACCTGTGAACATCTGAACATTACTGTTATATATGACATTAAGCTAAGAATTTCATCCCTCCATTTCTCATAGTTTTGTTTTTAAAAAAGGTATTTCTTTAACATAAGCAATTACTTATACAACTGAATATTAGAGGGTATCACAAAATATGGTGATATTGCAGTTATAGTCTGATAACATGCCAAACACATTTAAAAGAAGATTTAGTGATAACTCACATCTCCAGCACTGTAACATACTATTTAGACAAAGTAGATTTGCAGCATATTTTGACTGCATTTTCATCCAAGAATTTCATATACTACATTTAGGTTATGCTATCTTGTGACAACCAGGTCTCACTAGCTGATTTTTACAGCCAGTGAAAGCAAATATAAGCAGATACTGTTTCATAAAATACCACATGTGAAGGAAATAGTGCTTCACAGAGAGTGTAGCCAGGCAGCAGCTGTATAGAGAGGTCAGAGAAGGAGACATTGAAATGATCAACATCATCTGCAGGATAAGACAGGACAATCAACTCAGTACAGAATTGCCCTTCACGTGGCAGAGTTAAATCTAACCTTCCTTCACACATGCAATACACTGCCTGCTGACAGAAGTAGGCTACACATATAATATTTATATTTTGCACATCAAGCTGCACGTTTGATCCACTGCAATAAATTAGGAAGAATTTAAATTCAGCTTCTGTAAGATAAGTACATCTGCTAGTGAGTACATGTTCATTCAGCATTGTGCCTCTCTATCAATGCTTGCTGGCAAAATTAATCCATTTGAGAAACCCATGCCTGTGATAAAGCTTACAGAAGACGCAGCAGAATGCAAACAATTAACAACAAAACCATACAGTAGAGCAGAGCCTGGTAGCACAACCCATGCCCTATGGAGCTTGCTTCTTTTCAGTTTTCAAACCATTAGTCAGCTTAAGAATGACTTTTCTGGAACTGATCTAAAGCATCTGGATCTCTGAGAAATGCTCAGCTAGAAAGCTATTTTTCTGTTGATTTTCTGGGAGAAACAGGGCTCAGCATTAACCTTAATTATGCTAATGCTCAAATGGGATAAATGCATGTATTAATGACAGATAACATGTACATGAAGCATTCTCTAAGAGCGTTCTTGTTGTCATTTTGCCCACAAATGAACTCTCTTTTCCATTGTTTTGTTTGTTGGGGTTATTTTTAGTACTCTCCTGAAAATCATTCCAACTTCAAAACCAAGTGACAGACGCACTTTTTTTGACATCCTTCCCATTGCCAGGTATGTTAGAATTAACCGAAACTGTGCTGGCACTCAGATGGGTACATATCCCTAAATCTAAGGAAGTATGCCCCAGGTAGGTCCTCTCCCACAGAGAGAGGAAGGGCAGAAGCGAGGAAACTGAACCTCTGCATGTTGCAGCCAAATTCTGTGTACAGCACATGGAAGGTGACTGTTCCATAGGCTGGAGGCAGTCATGGCTCAGGAAGGGTGCCAGACAAAGGTGACAAATATTCTGTGTTGTCCTGCACTGTAATCTTCAAACACTAGGGAAAAATTTGGGATGCAGTTATTTGAAATGCATTATCTGTGCAACGCAGCATAGAGTGGGGGGGAAAAAAAAAGCAGCTGTGGTACAGCTACTCTCCAGGCAGAAAAGCCACGATATGTTCACTGAAGCACAGATGATCTTTAGACATTACAGGCCAAAACCTCACAGGTCATCGTACCTTAAACTACATCAGTAACACTGTCTGTGGGCTGTAGATTAACTGTACACTAGATTAACAAAATTATGCAGATTAAACATATTTCAGATTTTCTTTTCCTTTCTTCCCCTCCATTTCTTCTTTTCCTCCCTCTCCCTTTCTTTTCTTCCCCCTTCCTCTTTTCTTTCCTTTCTACCTTTCACCTCCTTTTTCTTCTTCCTCTTTTCATTCATTCCTGTTTTTCTTTTTTCCTTCCATTTCCCTCTCCCTTCCTTTCTTTTGTTCTTTTTCCACTCATCCTTTCCTGGATATTTTTAATCCTCGTCATGTCAGAGATTCCAATCAACATTCAGGCCTCCCTTCCCATCCTTACCATTAGATATACACACATAAAGATAACTATATTACACATGTATATATTTTTCTGGTGCCCAATGATAATTACAGTGGGTTTTTCCCTGAGAAACAAACATCTGGGACAGATCATCTCACCTTACTGCGGACTTCCCATTAGCTGAAGGTTCTGGTGCAAACAAATGGACATACATTTCTTGGAAAAGGAACAATGAGAATAGACTAAGTTAACTCTTGAAGACCTTTCTCATTATTACTCCACCCTTCCAAATTCAAGGCCAGAGAAACATGTGGAAAACCAGCAAAATAATTATCTTTGAAGACGGCATGAAGGTTGCCTGATAAGACCCAAAGGAAGCAAAGTCAGTGGAACTAAGAGGATCCTTTTACTTCCATATAGCACAGACTCATACACAGGTAATGTACTTGCTAAAGCCATACAATTTCTTCACTTACAAAACTGCTACATTTACTTGCAAATTTAGAGAAGAAAATGTCAAAAGGTGATTATACATTGCAAAAAGCAGAAACACCCACATTTCTTTTACTACCACTCATAAGAAGTATGTGTGTGGGAACATAGTTTACTTAATTCCTAGAAGTCACAGTAGGACTGTGGTTGTCCACAAATTATATCTGACTAACAGAAAAAAGTTCTGAAACATTGGAACACATTACTATATATTTAAAGTTGTATTAATAAAGACTGCATGTACCATAGATTGTAAGCCTAGAACACATGCAGTGCAACTATTACTTTCTATTTTCTTATCACCTGGCAGAAATCTGAACTATAAAACATTAAGTTCCCAATAGTTGTTGAAACCTATGCAATTGTTCTCAGGTTCGCTATCAGCAGAACTAAGCTTGCTCACACAGTTCAACCAATGCCAATGAACAGATCTTTATTCTATTTCTGGAGGAAAAGGCCAACTTCATGTTGAATGTTCTTGTCCAAAATCTTAATTAAGTTATTACATGCAAGAACAGAGCAACAGTGAAACCTTCCTAAACAGGCTTGGAAGGAGAGCCACCATCTGACAGAGCCCAGGGCCCTGTCTAGGAGACATGCTGTTTGGAGCCAGCACTTACAGTTCTCTTGATTTCGAACTCTAATTCAGGAGCTTTTCCCTTTCTACAACAAGTGAAAATTTTTGTCTGAGGGCAAGCGATGAAAAGCCATCTTGAAAACACAGCTTTGTGAGATTCCTATCCTAAATGTCAGTCTTGCATGGGTCCACTTTCCATCACGTCAAAGGCCTCCCAGTCCTCCGGTTGGAATCACTAAGCATATGGGCTTTGAGACATTTCACTACTACAGCCCCTGAGGAGAGAATGGGTTTCCTTAAATTTTTTAGCTATTCTAATAATCTATTGGCCATGGCAGAACTGCTGCTTGTAGTGGTCTGAATGTATGGAGGTTTTTTTGTTTAGTAGTAAACCAAACATTTTAATCTCCCTAAAAGCTCTCTCCGTAGTTATTATTCCATCCATGGGTTGAAAGGTTAACCATTTAAATGGAGAAGGCATATGTCTTATAACAGTTGATAACATTTCAAGGAAGGATGACAAAGGAGCTTCTGAGAACTATTAGGCTGGAGTGATTTTATTGGTGGATAATTTTAAGATACAACTGCTCCTTAGAAACTCAGTAGTACTGAAATATCTCCCGAGAGGACAGGGAGGCAAGACTATAAAGTTTTATGGTTTTTTCCAAAGAACTATAGAAGAGCATCAAATTAAAAGCTGAGAGACAAAGCTAAGCATGGTTACAACATATACGCTCACCAAAGGGCAAGATATCTTGTAGATCTATGTCCTTATGCTTCATGTGAGGGACTAATATAATACAATGCAATTCTGCAACTGCATTGAAGAATACAATTACTTGGGGCTTTGTCTGAAAAAAATGAAGCAACAAGAGTCTCACTAAGTTCAACAAAGGTCAATGTAGAGTCCTGCAGTTTGGGATTAGTAATCCAGCAGAGGCTGGGGATCAACCAGCTGGAAAGTAGCCTTGCAGAAAAAGACCTGGGATCCTGGTAGACAACAAACTGGACACGAGTCAGCAATGTGCCTTCACAGCAAAGGTGGCTAACAGTATCCTGGGCTGCATTAGGAAAAGTGATTACAGCTCAAGAGACCCTTCCCCTCTCAACCGTGCTTATGGCCACACCTGGAGTGCTGAGACCTATTCTGTGCCTCTCAATACAAGGCAGACATGGACAAACTGCAACAAGTCCAGCAGAGGTCCACAAAGACGGTAAAGGACTAGAGCACCTCTCGTGTGAGGAGGTTGGGAAAGCTGGGACTGGCCATATCAGAGAAGGTTCATGGAAAGATCTCATCAATGTATATAAACAACCTAATGAAAGGAGGAGACAAGATAGAGGCAAACCCTTTTCAGTGGTATGCAGTGGAAGTGCAAGAGGCAACCAACACAAATTCAGTGTAAGAAATATTGTATCAGAAGAAAAATGTTTTCCACACCAAGGGCAATTGAACATTGGAACAGGTTGCCCAGAGAGGCTGTAGAATCTCTGTCCTTGGAGGTATTCAAAACCTGTCTGAACATAGTCCTAAGCACGCTGCTTTAGCTGGCCCTGCCTGGAAGAGGCAGGTAGGCTAAATAGTCTCCTAACATTGCTGTCAACACCTTAACTATTCTGTGAGTTGGTATAAAATCAGGTCGATCTTTATAGATGCTATCTTGTACCTTAATCCACTATATAGTGAAAGTCTGAAGTATGGAAAGATAGAGAGACCTGTGGGAACTTTATCGAAGCACCATTAAGCATCTTCAACTAAGTAAACATGCTGCATTCAGTACTGCATACTTTCCTTTGTAGCAATATATTAATTAGGAAAGTTCAATTATGGTCTTTATAAATACCCACGTAAAGACATTTTTAATGATTTCTTAAGCTAAAATAAATAACCTCAAAATCCACCAACATTACCCTGCTTCTGGCATCTAAATAAGAATGAATAATCTATTTTTAAAATATTAAAAACCTGCATTGCTAGAAGTTGAATATCCACCCACCTCTATTCACTGAAAACCCAATCATTAAAAAGGTGTGTGTGGGAAGTCATTCCAGTTGAATGCCTTACCACCATGAAACCAAATCAAACTCAAGGCAAACATTTGCTCTCTAGTTACTGATGTCCTCTATAGTAGAACCCCTTGCCTCCCCCAATACATAGATTATACTAAAAATCAGTGCACTGAATAATATAGGAAAGTAACAAGAAACTTGTGGCCAACCATTTAAAATGTAAATGCTTTAAAACAGTCAGAATCTCAAGTTTAAATTTAGTCATTACAGGTGGCATGCATCCTGTGAGTTAGGTCATGACACCTAAAGAGTGGTCAAGCACACTTTACAGAACTCTTTCTGAGAGAAGTCCACCCATCTTCCTCTAAGTTCATGCTAACTCTAAGAATGCACCCCTGTATGGAGAGCTTAAAAAGACTATTAACAATAAGTGGACAAAAATTTTGGTGCTTAATTGTTCTTTGTGGCTTTGAAAAGTTTCCTGTTAAAGGAAAGTAGTTTTAACTTACAGAAAAGCACAGCAGCTACATGAAACAAAATTTGTCTTCTTAAAACCAGGTCATTTTAAAATTTAAAATGACTAATTGTAGATTTAGAAACCTAAAGTACAGGCATGTCAATATTTTGAACTTTTATTTTTTAAAACAGGCTTTTCATCCTTCCTAAAGCAGAGAATCTGGGTGAATAATGCTATCCCACTGCTATTTTGGTACAGCAACAATGAATCACCTCTGTTACTCAACACATCCATTCTTAAGAATGCTGGATCACCATGATTTGTACCAGCATTGGTGTACTGGCATGAGTGTCAAGCAGAACTACATAGCAGTTGGACCATGAACGTGAGAATTTTCAGGGGCACAAATGGGACTCCTGCTGCTCAGTTCTACATAACTATTTCTGGACACTTATCACCTAATGGCTCGCAGTTTTTGAAACTCATCTTAAATAAAAAGTAACAGCTATCATACTGACAAAGTCTCCTAAGTGTCTCTATCTTTGTGGAAAATGTCAATGTTGCAAAGGAAAAATTAAAAGCTATCTTGGAATTTGATACCAAATTTCAAGTAAAAATGAAAAGTTTTGTTTCAAAATGTTGCTAGTTTCTCCCACTAACTCTAGTCCAGGTGTCTTGTGCCCCTCCTCCCTTCCAAACCTTAGTGTCTCTACACTATCCTCTCCTAGCACATGCCAGACTTCCTCACCAAGCCAACACTGATGCCCCTGCTAACAACATGTCATGAGAAACAGGACCTAGGTGAGAAACTGTCCAAAAATTAGAGATAGGAGACATATAAAATGTATTTTCTATGAAAGGGTTTATGCCTCATTTGACTTCTCACAGAATAGTTCTTTTAATGTAAAAATGTACATTTTAACATATTTTACCAAGTCTCTGTCAGCACCTTGAATGCACCAAGAGGAACTGCAAACGCTTTTCCCCAACTCCCCTGAGTTTGGCTGCTCAAGGCTAGCTCTGGCGCCGCACAGCTGTGGAACATTGGGAATGACTGTGATCCAAGTGCTGTGCAGGAGTTGGGAGAACCCTTGTTAAGCACCTCTTCCCTTCACTTGCGAGCTAGTCTAAAGCTTAGATTGAATTTAAGGTCAAGTCATATTACTGGCATGCCTGTATCTGGCGGGGTACCTCATCGATCTTGAACTCACAGATTTGACTCCCTGGCTTGGACCTAGGACCTGGCACATCAACACAGACTCACATGGAGATCTGAACTCTTGGCTTGACCCTCTTGACTGGCATTGGACCTGCTCTGCTCTCGTTGTTCAGGTATCAGGGACTGCTCCTTCATGGGTGATGCCCTGCCTACCTTTTTGTCAACTCCCAGTTCAGCTCAGTTGTGGAGCAGCTCACTCTTGCTTCTCCTTAAGTGTCAAATTCAGTTGTCAAATGAAAAGGAAAAAAAAAATCGAATGACTTTTCAGACAGCACTTGATGAAAGGTGGGTGGTTCTTTCTACCAATGCTGCTATTAATTCAGCCCAAAAAGTTTTAGAAAAACATGATATGTTCATATGTGCAAGTATAAAGATCAGTACTCACGCAGAAGTTGTCTGCATATCGTGCCAGCCTTTGCTAAAGTTCTGCTTCAGTTCATTCATCAGACTTATGCCAAGTTTTTGTTTAATTTCAACCAGGTGCTTCTCTTTGGCTGCTAGCACTTGCCGCAAAGTTGAAATTTCATCCTCTAGCTGCGGGGAACAAAGTGGGAGGAGAAAGGAGAAAGCTGTTATCCTGCTGCCACAGAATGATAAACACATAGGTCATTAGGAGGTTAAATGAATCTCACATAAACTTGTTGGTTTCATAGATTACTGGAGAGACAGAGTAAACTGCTTGTGGAGATCACAAAGGCATGCCCAGAACAGAGCTGACGCTACATTTAATTAATGCCTCAAACTGTGCCACCTATGTGCACCATCACACGCATGCATCTGATAAGAGGGAGAATTATCCAGTAAGAAAGTGACTTCACCAAGATCTGCCTTAGGGCATTAGGAGTCTCAAATACCAGCTTTTCATTCACTAGTAAAGTGGAAATGGACAGGGCAAGAGAAGACTGGACATTTCAGGCAAATATCTGTCTTTGAATGCACAGGCTTTTAACTTCATATTTGCAGATTTTTGGTTTTCTGGTCCTGAAAAAAACAGATGCAAACTCTTAGGAGCAGGTTAAAAAAAATAGAAAAATTGCATGATAACATAGGACTTGTCAGTATCACAAAATGTTATACTCTTGTCATAAGAGCTTTATTTATGTATTTTATACCTTACATATTTCAAAATAGTAACATAAAAATTTATAGACGGACTGTTAACATGAGTGATCAGTACCCAAAGCATTAAAGCACTCAGAAGACACAACAGATTAGCCTTTTCAGAGATCCTAGTATTTAACCAAACTGTGCAATTTCAAGTTGTAAAGATGCCATCCAGCCCAAACAGATGAATATAATTCTTTCTGCAGTAGACTTTTTTTTTTCAAACATTTAAACAAAGCCAGTGTTTTCGCAAGGCAAGGACAAGAACACAGGACTTAGAAGAGGGACTGCAGAATCATCCTGTCACTGGCTCAGAATCCTGCTTCTTGGGCAGCAGTCCTGCAAGTAAGCATGGGTTTGCATTCTTCAGCTGGAAGCCTCCCAAGCCAAACTGTACAAGCAGCACTCAGAGACATTGAAGCTAACAAGGGCAAGTGACACCAGAGCAGCTGCCTTTCACTTCGGGTTTAGAAATTCCCTTACCAACTGTGTTCCTTCCTCCATATGTTAGTAGGGTAACATATGGCAATTCATCTGATTACCATATGCTAAGTTCCCTGGAACCATAGTCTCCCTGTGATTTAACTCCATAGGCTGCAGGGAACGACGCAAGCACCAGCTGAAACAGTGCTGACCTCCAAGGCTATATTTAGGACGTCAATACCAGCATTACCTTTATTTTACACATTCATGCACACTGCTTCACTGTAAAACTGGGTCCAACAAGCTCATTGTTCTTGGAAAAGTCTCATCCTTGAACCCCCAGCTATCTGTTCCTCTTTTGTCACTGCCTGCTACCTAAATATTCAAGCAAGTCAGGAATTAAGCAGCAAGACTCAACACAAAGCAAAATCATGACCTGAGTGAAGCAGATACCAGTATTCACCAATGCCTGTGACTTCATCACTAAAAGAAGCAATCCAAATTGCTTTTTTATTCCTCCCCATGTCCTTTATGCTCCATTATATTCCTAACCTGCAAATGAAATACTGTCAAGAGGCAGCTGTCAAGAGTCTCTCTTCTGAGAGGATAACTGGTTAAATGCTTACAGAAAGAAATCACAAATGTCAGCATTCCTCAGGCAGCAGTTCAGAGCTCCTTTCAGTTGTTTCCCAGCCACAGCAAAACCCTTAGTGCACCACTGCCTGTGTAACACTGCTACAGAACTTAACTTAAACCCATACCAGGTCACTGATGGGCCAGCCCTACGTTGATCATTAGGTACTTGCATACACAAACATTTCAGGGCTTCTCTTAAAATTACTTTTCATCTGTTCCATTGAACAGACATCTAAAGCTGTGAAGGCCTAAGCAAGCATTAGCCACATGCTCAATGGCACAAGTATGAGCAATATTTTTAACTAAAGAAAAATAATTTATTATTTATAATACAGCAGTCAGTTCCAAATTGACAAAATCCTCCTCAACTTCCATCATTTTGAAGTAATGACAGATACAAAACCGCCCTCAAGTGCGCAAATATAAGTGACTGAAGACTCTGAAGTAGGTAGAAAGGATTAGGGACTTACAGTAGGATGCTGAAAAGCATTTAAGCACGTTAGATACCTACCACCCACGGAAGTCAGGCATCACCTGCTCAGGCATTTTTTAAAAGTCCACTCATATAAATGCAGATTCCATTATGAAACTAGAGCTTGAATCAACAGAAATACAAGCTTCTAGTTCTCATGCTTCCCTTCTTTCAAAGTGCAAGAGTCCAAAGAATACAGATGCATCATATAGGGACAAAGGTCCCTTCTCCCTTTTGATGGGCCTAGGAATTAGACTTAATAGCTAGTTTTCTTTATTATTGTGTGCAACATGTAAAAGCAAGAAGAGCTGACCACCCAAAGCATTATGATTCCCATGCTTAGTTGACAGAAATAACATGTAAATCACACAGAGGTGACACTGCAGGAAAGAAATCCACAATTACAAAGTGATCCCTCTGAAATCTGGGATCAATTAATAATATGTAAGAAGGACTGTGAGGTACAGCACACAAATACAAAAAACAATTTTCCCTTGTTTTGCTTTTTTGAGTATTTTAGGGCAAATTGTATGTTTTATGGGGTTGAACATCCTTTTAAGATGGTGGCATGCCTGAAAAAACCCACCCTAGTAATTCCTTAACACAGAAACTTCCCCATTTTTCCTAGCAGACACTCAAAATCAGCTGATAAGACACAAGCCAGAAAGTACTTATTCAGTAAAATGGAGCAGTAACTGCTCAGTAACCTTTCTGAAGAGCTGCAACCTGCAAGAAAAGCTAGAAAGCATGTAACAGACAGGAAATGTAATAAGGACCATCTGTATCAGTAGCAGGAAAAGCAACTATGAGAAGTAACTCGACAACAGAAAGAAGTTCACTTTGTGAGGGAGCAAATATTTTCTTTCATTTCATTTTCTTTCAGAAAAAAACCCCAAAACCGTACAAACAAAACACCACAAGAGAGCATCATCTCTGTACCCTTCTTTCATATAACCCCTTTTGTCAGAAGACACAAAGAAAGTTAAAGCAAACATAGCAACAAACTGTCTGTCAATGAAGCCAATTCATGGGACCCTTAAATTTTGATTAGCTATTGTATTTAGTAAACTAGCAATTGTTATTGAAATGCTACCCCTCTTCCAAAATGCTGAGTATTATAACATATATACTAATAATGCATAAAGTATTTTAGAGGAAATGTGAGCACCTTGTTAGCCTTTTAAAGAAAGTAGTTGTAACTGTGAACATAGCACAAAAATAACATGTACAAATCATGTACCTTCAATTTTACACCTCCAGGCTTAGAACCCATTAATTCTTAAGTTTTCCCTTGGGTGAACAGCACCCAGACACATCAGGGACACTCATAAGTAAATTTAGACATCAGTTTGCAGAAAAAAGTATTAGCATCTTTCCTCAAACTGGGAACAAACGTGCAGTAACACACACTGCTGAACTTAGCACCAGTGCATCAGCTAGATCAAACCAGACAGCTGCTTTTGTGAAGGTATGGGAGGGGGAAGAGACCACAGAGTAAATGACTTTGACGAGTGTAATGGAAGGACAACTGACAGCAGTGAACAAGGTAGCTCAAAATCACAGCCCCCATCATGACTCAAGAGTCATTGTACCATGCTCCTCACAGCGAGGGAGGAAGAAGGGAAAGAAAAATCTGTTCTGCTAACAAGCTTCTGGCCTTATGTAAAGCTTTCGGGCTACAATTTTCTGCTATTATTCTGAAAAGTGTCAGACTGACCTCTGTAAATTTAAATGACTGTTAGAAGTTTCTGTAAGAGTTACTCATTTTAGTTGCACTGTAGAAATTTCAAGGCTTGATTAGAGTCAGAGCCCTGCTGTGTTAGCCAGACTACAAATACAAGAACAGAGTTAAGTCCATGCTCTGAGAAGCTTCTAGTAAAAGGAGATTACTACCAGGAGAACAGGAATAGAGGATACCAAAAAACCTGACAGAAAAACAGTAGTGCTTGTTCCTCTCCTAATGTTGGAGAGGGAAGGAGGAAGAAGAAAAGAATATATACAGCAGATACAAAACACAGAGATGGAACATATTTTTTCTGCTTAAATAAATGCACAACAGGTGCCCACAACAGATCTCCGTTATATCAACTATTGACAGTAGAATTCAAGATGATTTTCACCTCTCACAACAGTAAGAAAGGTGCTTGTTCCTACAGGTATTACACAGCACATAAGGACATGGAAGAAAAAACTACCATCTGTGGAGCAGAAAGCGCTTGAAAGTATTTTCAAAGGGAAACACTCAATTCTTCTTTCTGAAGGAGGTTAAGGTCATACATTTCTCGCAGTCTTTTCTCAGAGTCATAAGCCTCATTTAAGTTTAGACTTTGTTCACTCTAAATTCAAGGTTTGCAAACCTTTCTTAGCATAATTATCAGTTTTATTTTGTTTTTAAGCATAAGCTGTATGCCAGTAAAATGCTGTGAGCAATTCAAAAAATAATTCCTAGGTCAGTCAGGATCATAATATTCGAAAGGCAATCTCTCACTTAAGCGTTAATACATGAATTAAAGCATTTCTAATGTGAGCCACTGAGAACTCTCTCTCCTATAGGAATCAGTAAGCAGAAAGGCTGCCCGGAAACTCTTGAGATAATTCCATTGAGAGAGGCATGTCATTCTCAGATGACTGCAGGAAGTGCTGGCTTTTTTCCTTCCTTGTTTCTATCTGCCTATGAAGTCCCATTCACCAGAGAAGAGAATCACAGAATGGCTGAGGTTGGAAAGGATCACTAAAGGACATCTGGTTCAAGCCCTACCTAGAGCAAGTTTCCCAGAACTCTACCCAGACAGCTTTTAAATATCTTCGAGGATGGAGACTTCAAAACATCTTGGGGTACTCTGTACCACTGCTCAGTCACACTCACATTAAAAACACGTTTCCTGGTGTTCAGGGGGAACCTCCTGTGTGCCCAGTGCGGCTGGTCCTGATGAAAAGCCAGCAATGAATATCCCAACTCTTAACTTGGGTAATAGATTGAACATGTAAAGTTTCAGCTTCCTTCTGATTATTTACAGACATGATAGCATCAGCAAAAAAGTAAAAATTAACTAGTAACTCAGAAACATAAGGCTTGATAGAGTATTAAAGTGAAAAAACAGTCTTCTGTTTGACTTGAAAATCCTAAATCAGCACTGCAGGTAAATGACTTGAGAGTTGTTAAGAATGCGACTTCTTAGAGTACCTTGTACTACAACTTAGTATTAAGTATTCCAGTTAAGGCAAAACCAACTCTTCGCCATCATACAACTGATTTCTGTTGTTTGACTCACATTTAAAATAAGTAAATCCACAGTTTTCCCATCCCCTCATTTTCCATTTTGGAATTTCCCTTCCTTTTCTACAGTATTCAGCAGCAGTAATTTAAACTGAATCCATCCTTCCATTATAGACCAAATTTAGACAATCTCTTTAATTTTTGTAATAAAAAGACTACATGGTTCACACCTTTCCCCTCCCATCTCCTTATAATTATTTTTAAGCCACTTCCGAGTGTCCTGAGTTCCAGATTCCTGAAAAAAAGGTATTACCCTCTCCAAACACATTAGTGCCAAAGGAAACAAAAATGTGATAACATTGCTTCTCATCATCAGTCTTTTCTGTAACCATCATCATCAGCTTTTCCTCTGAGCACCACAAAAAGAATCTTTTCAATCAGGTGGCACAACCACTGTAGCAAAATACCACAGATCTAATGAGAACACCTTTCATTCTTTATTGAGGAAGGTTTATAAATAAAGTCATGTCTTGACTAAGACAGTAAGGTGCATTTAACTTTCTCTGTACAATCATCAAGAAGATGATATTTAACCTTCAAAAAACAGATATATGGAAATTAATTGCTTCACATTATTGCAGTCTAGAATACTTTTACTAAAAAGGAACGGCATACTTTTATGATGTGGACCTCATCCTACAGTTAATGGCTTCCAGTTTAAGGAAATAATTACAGTAACACTCATAGAAATTCAAACTCATTACCTTGGCTAGCTCAATCTTTAACTCTTCTTTTTCTTCTTCAGAAATCATAGTGGTGAAATCAACATCAGTGACCACATCTTCATCTGCTTCATGCAACGACTGAGTTTCCAACAGGCCTTAAAAAGTTAAAAGGTCAAGACAACCATTATTAAGTATTTCAGTTATGGTATTGGCCTTCCCTAAAATCTAAGAATGACATAATAGTCATCCACTAGGAAAAAAAAGCAAAGAAAAACCAGCCTTTTCCAGCTACAATCATTCGGATTTTGCTCCCTTTCCTTCTGAAAAGCTATTCCAAAAGCTATTGGAAGTATCAGATGGTAATATCTGCACAGAAGCAATTTAATATGTGTAAGTACCCCTCATTCCCAGGAAGCAATCACCTTGGACCCCACTAATCCCTAATAAGGCATTTTCTTGCTTCTAACAATACAGAAGAAAAAAAGAAAGCTTTTTCTTCAAAATAAGAAAGCTGGTTAATATGGGTCACTGATGTGAATAGTAGCAACAGTATGCTGAATAATAAAGGAAGTATATTACTGAGCCAAGTTTTCTTTAAAAGTATCTCTGATTGCAGCAATTTGAAGCCTTACAGATGTACACAGCTTGCAGAAGCAAATGCCATACCTACTGTTGATTTTTTTTACATGTTAGTGAAAAGCATACCTTGATTGTTCAATCTAAACCTGTGGAGGGGGAACAAATGTACTGGACCTCCAGTCATGTCTTCTGCATGCCCAAGACCATGGTCAGTATGTATAATAAGCAAGATAAGTGCATACACAAATGTTTGCAAGATCTGGGCCTGCCTGGCGTAATATGTACCAACGAAACAAAATATATTCTATCTCCCAGTCATTCAGTAAAGAGAAGATTGCTGGGCTCCAGCCACTAAGAGCCTCTCATGCTTTCTGGTCTTCAAGGAAAACAACACAAACCATGAGATAACAGGAAAACATTCTTGTTCCTTTGGAACTCCTTTCAAAGTTCTAGATCTTTTTCTGTTGTGAAAGAAAAAATTCCTCCAGGTTACATCTGGGAGTGCACTTTTCCCTTTATTTCAGTTCTTTAGCAGGATAATCAGCCATCTCCACTGACTCTTGACACCTGTGTACTGCTTAGTACTGACGAGAACAATTTCTTTCCCCGGCCCACAGAGGCCTGTATACTCTATCACACAGAGACTAAAATACAACTTAGTTAAGTTTCAGCATTAAAGAACAGAGTTACAGGGAGCAAGTCTGTTAAAACTGAGTACTTTACATTTTCATGCAGAAAACCAAACTCTCTCCAGCCTTCTGTCCTTTCCTCCACCTAGAGTTCCCCAGTGTACCTGGATTGCCTCCTATTTAACAGAACAGAACTGATTTGATTCATACCATCAACTTCACTGCAGAGCACAATGGAGTGAACTCAGCCTTGTTAATTACAATCTTCTCTGAGTGGGAAGATAAAGAGCAGCAACACAGGTGCTGAACCCCTGCCTGGCACCATATGCAGAAATAGATCACCACCCTTAAGCACAAAACCTTTTTAAAAACATGAAAGCATATAGAAGTAGTTGATATATTAGCTATTACCCAAAAAGCAGCTTGCCAAGGAAACCTAGATTGCTGAAGTCACAACAAAAGAAAAGCACATTTATTCAGTAGGAATACTTCCAAATCACCTTTATTAACAGCCCTCCATCTCTAAACACAATTGTTGTTTGGTATTTGTTTGAGGATTAATAGTGTTGCTATGGGAATCAAGCTAAACTTAGTCCCCACAGTCTTGAAAGCAGTCTCTTTTTTTCATGGATGGAGGAGCAGCAGTACAGTGCAGCCCTTGGAAATGCTGGGGAAGATCTCAGGGGCAACAGGGTTGAAAACTCTAAAGGGAAGCCTTGGGGTAGATGTGAGATCAGGTGATCTTGGAGCAACTGATCCTTGAGCCAAAAAGAAGGCAGATCTATGCTCAAGGGACAGCATTAGTTTGGGAATGGCCAGGTAAGAGATGGAAGCCAACAAGGACAAAATCACCAGAAACAACTGAATAACACTTAACTAGGCCTGTGGTCAAGTATAAACGTCAAGACTAGACTGAAATTACAATCCATTCCAAAATATCAAACACATGACAACCTTCTCTATGATCCTCTGCAAACTTATCCAATTCCTCTCACAATTCTTGTCTTTTGCTTCTTGTTTAAGTCCTCTTCCATTTGCAATTAAACTCAATCCAGAGCTTTATCAATCAAGTAACACTTAGCTCTGGGATATGCTGTCACCGGACTCTGCCCAGAGACAGATACAAGACCCAGCCCACCTCCCTCATTATCTCTTCCAGACAGCCCCTCTTCTTGTGGTGTAGGATTGCTGCAGAAAAGACTGCAGGTCCCAATGTTCTCATACAATCTCATACTCCTACAGCAAATTACACTAACAATATACTCATGTGTAACTCATTTATCCTCCATGAACAGGCAAACTAGTGATTCTCAGGACATATGTTACTCCAAAATAACAAACAACAAAAAAAAAGTCCCCATAAAGTGTGGGAAAGCCTACAGTACGTTCAAATCAGTAGAAAAGCTGTTTGACTTTTGCTTTAGAGAAAGTTTTAGTACTTACTGTCACATATAATTAGATAAAATATGCATCAAACATTAAAAGTATGGGATTATCAGGATTAGGAACTGTAAATCATACAGAAGGATCCAAATTGAAACAACTGAGCAGACAACCCTTTGTATTAGGAAATTTCTACAGAAAAAGGTAGGAGGTGGATACCTGGGGTAACACATTTAATGCGTTCTTCTGAAAGATTCATACAACAAGATAATACAGCAACTGAACAAAAGAATTCCAGTATGTTGAAACACTTCACGGGCATTTTTGAGTTTTCTCCCAAAGTTCATGGTAGTTGTGGCTAAGATTAGTGACCCAAATTCTACAGTCTGCTGGAAAATCTGATTTAATGCAAGAAACTGCTTCAGCATTGATCAAGACCCGTGCATTTGTTTGCCAGTAGAATTGTAAGGATGACAAATTAAATAAGCCACTTGGAACCTGGAGGATCTGTAACTATTTTCCAAATTTCAAATAACCAAATAACACAATGGTAAAATCCATGATAGGTTTTTAGACTTACTCAGGTATCTAAAGATCAGCTAGATAAAGATGTTTTAATTTGTGCTTTTTATGTATTTTCTCCATATTCATCTCAGGCCCATGATCTAGAGTAGTACGTATCAGACTAATTCTTGTATGGTAACTGTTAAAAAAAAAAAAAAACAACCAACAAAAACCCCAGAAAACCCAACCAAAAAAAAGTTCACATTACAGGTGGTGATGTCTGTTGAATTGACCATAATGACAACAAAATTAAAGTCAAGAACATAAAATTGACATTCCTTTCAGGGAAATATATAGGTAGTCCTTTATTTTAACATAACACTTATGAATAGAAGTGCTTTTACTGCTCTGTTTTTTTGTTTTCCAACCAATTAAAAATAGCATACCTACCTTGTTATCTAGCATTCGTATCAAATAGTAAGAAAATATCTTCTAATTACATAACCCTTCTAGTAAGCAGAATGGCTTGTTACAGCCTCTTTTGCCATGTCATTAGAGCTTCTTATTTAAATTTGAAAAACATTTGTTTACAAATTTAAATTGCAATTAAGTCCTCAAAGGGATGAAATGATAAGTAGAACAAAGAAACTGTCCAGACACTGCATTAGTGTCTTTGATCTTCTTTGTAATGTACTCTTAATGCCAGATACAGAGATTAAGTGGGGGAGAAGAGGGACTAGAAGCATGTACTAAATAACTACATTGATCAGAAAAAACTATCAGAAGTTGCAAGGATTTCCATACCATTTTTTCCACTACAAAGTTATTATGGGAAGATCTAAAGAGGAAAATATCTTAGCATTTAATTCACCTAGAAAACAAACTACTGAAGGAAGATCTTCCCTTCTCTGTCTGGTTCTAACTGTGGACAAGTCTGAATTGCTTGAGCCTGGCAATTACATACAGCCTGCCTTTCTCCTAAAGGACTTGGAATATAAGGTTGATTTTGAAGCTATGATTGAAAAACAAACTCAAGAGGTTGGATTCAGCCTGGTTCAGAGAGGGAAGAATTCAAGATACACAGGTCATCGAGATAAACATTAAAGAAAAATGTAGATTTTACTTTCTGCAACAATGAGGGCTCAATCTTTTTTCTCTGAGTATGCTCCTTGGAAGAGAGAGATGGACGGGCAAGTGTCTTCATTTCCTCTCTCTACTGGGCTTTGGGTTGGGGGTAGTGTCAAGGAGAGGGAGGAACACCTTTTGGGTGTTCAAGAGCTCTAGGATGCAGTGTACAGTCTCTGAATAAGTGTCCCCCTTCATTCCAGAGTACTTATTACAGCCTTTATTAAGGCCTTCCCTTCCATCTCTTAACCCCTGCAAAACCAGGCATTAATAAATCTATCCGTAGCTATGAGATAGACTGGCAGGTTTCCAAACAAAGGAACACTTTAATTTGACGCTCCTGGATGAACAGCCAGTCGTACTGTGCCAACTCTTCTCTCTGTTTTAGTATAATAAAAAGGAATTAATCATACTTTGAGGATGTCTCTATCTTATTTTTCACCCAGAAACCATTGACAAGCTGTTAAGCTATGCCAGTGAAGAGAGACAATCTACACACAAATAACTGGCAGAAAACAGGCTCAACAGCTTGACCACTGCACTGAGAAGCCATACAAATTGATAAGGAGTCTGATAATCATTCCAAATATAGAAGTGACATGGATAGAAGTGGGAATAGCAATAATGGCAAAAAACCCCACATCTAACTTATTTCAACCTAAGAGTTCAACCTAGAAGCTGATCTTCCAAGCAAAATAATTATCTGAAATGTCCAAAAATGCAAGGGATGATCATAGGCATTTTGCCCAATAGTAAGCTCTCTTTGCATAGAATGATCATGCATGCCTGGGCAAGACAAGGGTGACATTTTCAAGCTGTAGCTATGGAAAAACAAAGCAATTGTTGTGAAATATAACAGTTTAAAGACAGCAGAAGGTTCTGTCTATTGTATCAAACTGAAAGTAATGACAGTACTGTACCACTTTCTGTGCTTTCTATTTATCATGCTGCACAACTTTCTGTGAGTTCAATTATGCCACAAGTGGAAGAGTTATCATCTCTTTCTCTTTCTTTAGGCAGAACAGGGAAAAAAAGAAAAAGATGAAGTCACAATGGAATAATAGGGAATGAGAAAGTGGATGACACTGCATCATAGAAGGGACTTGTTCTCTACAAATAAGGTACTCTAGAAACTGTAACAGACTGCATAAAACGTAGGAATAAAGCATGTATAATCAAACTAGAGAAAAAGCAATGTAGGGGAAGATAAGAGCTATGACATGGAAATGCTGGCAGTCAGAGGTGGAAGTTGTCAGTCACATTTTTTAAACCCACCCTTATATACTAAAAATACATGAAAGTATGTTTTTCTCATCTCTGAATAGGCAGGCACCTGGGGTCCCATCCTCAGCTGGTAGAAGTGATGGCAATCCCATCAATTGTATAATTAAGATCACGCATCGGCTTCACTGAATCAAAATCACTGAAACTTAATGGCAGGATTTAATAACCTTGCTCTCCTACGAATGAATCAGTTTATTGTACTTTAGATCTAAAGCCAGGTGCAAAAGAATATAATTAGATAGCAATCTAACTGCATTATAATTAAACTCACAAGCCTCCTTAATTAACTTCCAACAATTTATCTGTACTGCAAGATATAATAAAATTATATTTTTTAATTAAAAAATAAATTCTTCAAGTAGTTATCATTCGTAGCCTTTAGATCACAAAACACATAACTAACAAGATCTTTAAAAGTATAATTTAAAAATGAGCAAAATCTTGCTGCAGCCAACAGGTTACTTGCTTTCCTGACACCCCCATTCAGCTATCTCAACAGGTAAGGCAGATGTGTCACTTTTGGTCCTGTAAATGTACCAGGGAAAATACACAGGAAACAATTATAACTGGTACATGACAGATTCTTTGTTCTCTTCAGGCTCAAATTCATTACTCCCATTGCTTTAATGCAGATTAAATGTCTCAGACTGTTACACACGCTAAAGCACACATCCCCTGTACGATCAATCTCTCACACTGGGAGAGTAAAGATCACAGCTTTAAAGGACCAGGAGTGCCTTTTAGCATACTATTCAACACGAAATGTTTGTGATCTGTGACTAAGCTTTGTAGGCAGCATAATTATAAATTATCAACAACAAATCATAGAATGGTTTGGGTTGAAAGAGAACTAAAAGATCATCCAGCTCCATCTGCCCTGTCATGGACAGGGAGACCTTCCATTAGACCAGGTTGCTCAAAGCCCTGTCCAACTTGGCCTTGAGCATTTCCAAGGATGGGGCATCCGCAACTTCTCTGGGCAACCTGTTTGTGTGTCTCACCATCCTCACCATAAATAATTTCCTAGTATCTAATAACGTCAGCCTGACCTCAGTGCCTGGCAAGGTTAGGGAACAGATGATCCTAAAGTGTGATCACATGGCATCAAAAGACAGCTGGGGGATCAGATCCAGCCAACATGGCTTTAGGAGGGGCAGGTCCTGCCTGACCAACCTCATCTCCTTTTATGATCAGGTGACCCACTTGGTGGATGCGGGGAAGGCTGTGGATGTTGACTACTTGGGCTTCAGCAAAGCCATCGACACCATCTCCCAGAGCACACTCCCGGGAAACCTGGTGGTCCTGTAGGCAGCCCACAGCTTGGACAGGTGCACTGGGTTAAGAGCTGGCTGGATGGCCGGACCCAGAGAGTGGTGGTGAACAGTGCTGTATCCAGTTGGCAGCCAGTCACTGTGGGCACCCCAGGGATCAGGGTTGGGGCCAGTCCTGTTTAATATCTTCATCGATGATCTGGATGAGGGGACTGAGTCCACCATTAGCAAATTNCAAATTTGCAGATAACACCAAGTTGGGTTGGAGTGTCAATCTGCTGGAGGGTAGGAGGGCTCTGCAGAGGTAGCTGCACAGACTGGATCAATGGGCCAAATCCAATGATATGAGGTTTAACAAGACCAAGTGCCAGGTCCTGCACTTTGGCCACAGCAACCCCCTGCAGCACTACAGGCTGGGGACGGAGTGGCTGGACAGCGGCCAGGCAGAAAAGGACCTGGGGGTGTTGACTGGCAGCAGCTGAACATGAGCCAAGCAGTGTGCCCACGTGGCCAACAAAGCCAATGGCATCCTGGCGTGTAACAGTGGCCAGCAGGATCAGGGAAGTGATTCTTCCCTTCTACTCAGCATTGGTTGGGCCATACCTTGAGTAGCGTCCAGTTCTGGGTCCCCCAATTTAGGAAGGATATTTAGATGCTCAAACGTGTCCAGAGGAGGGCAACAAGGGTCTGGAGCACAAGTCCTATGAGGAGCAGCTGAGGAAGCTGGGGTTGTTTAGACTGAAGAAAAGTAGGCTCAGGGGAGATCTTATCACTCTCTACAACTGCCTGAAAGGATGCTGTAGCCAAGTGGGGGTCGGCCTCTTCTTCCAGTCAAACAGCAACAGAACAAGAAGACACAGTCTTAAGCTGCGCCAGGGCAGGTTTAGGTTGGACGTTAGGGAGAAGTTCTTCACTGAAGGGGTGACTGGGCATTGAATTGGGCTGTCCAGGGAGGTGGGGGAGTCACTGTCCCTGAGGGTGTTTAAGAAAAGACTGGATATGGCATTTAGTACCGTGGTTTAGTCGATAAGGTGGTGTTAGGTCATAGCTTGGACTTGATGATCTCAAAGGTCTTTTCCAATCTAGTTTGCTTTTGCGATTCTGCAATTTAAACTTACCCTGTCAGTTTGAAGGCACTCTCCCTTGTCCTGTCACTGCATGTCCTTTTAACAAGTCCCTCTTCAGCTCTCTTGTAGCCCCCTTCAGGTACTGGAAGGCTGCTGTAAGGTCTCCTAAGAGCATTCCCTCCTCCAGGCTGAACAACCCCAACTCTCTCAATCTGCCTTTATAAATGAGGTGCTCCAGCTCTCTCATTATCTTTACGGCCCTCCACATCTTTTCTTAAGTTGGAGACCCCAGAGCTGAAATCACTCACTAAGCTGGAAGAAAGGCATAGTTCCTTTTCCTGGAGTTTTTATTAATTTTTTATGTTAGGTTATGCAAAAGCTCATGGCCATCAAGATGAGACAGTAAATCAACACACTTCCCAGGAGACATATCTTTTGTGTTCTGTCCATCTTCCTCCCAAGTTTTTAAGCACCACCTGCTTCACCCCTTAATCCCTTCATAATTAAGACTGGCTACTTTGCACCAGTGCACTTTTGCCTTCCTAAGTGGGGGTCATATAACAGAGGAGACTTCTGCTAGTCTTCTCTAAATAAACTTGACCTACTCTTGGACACATCTACCTGCAACACAATTGTACTTCTATTTAAAATCAATAAAAATAAAGCTCATGTATATGAATATTATTTGAAAACAATCCATTTTAATAGAGACAACGGCCATGTATTCTGTTTCACAGACTCTATATTCAAGATGAAATTTTATTTTTTAAAGCAAATACTCCAAATATATTGATAAACAGCTGGCTTGACTGCCACCTCACTTCTTGCAAAGGCACTGCCTTACATCTAGGAAGTCTTGCTGCAGTGGGTTGCTCTGATAAACCTAGAATTCGGAATTAGTGTGACAGCACATAAACCACACAAAACACTTCTCAATCAGAATAGCACCATCTATCTGGGCTTGCCCAACTATAAGTTTAATTTGTTTTTCCTGCAAGCTTTTTTGTCAGCATCCTGAGCTGTGAAATGAAGGACTTACTATACTGCTCCTAGTGTTAAGCTCCATGTTATAGCCTTCAGAGTTTTTTGGCATCATTAACTTTGTGGCTTTGCAAACTCAGTGTTGTGTAAAATGCCATTACAAAGCAATGTGTTTGTTTAGTAGGGCTGTGACTGGAGGCATCTGGGGTTTAGGGCCCTGGCTATCTGTGAATTTTCTGCAAAAACAGGTTACTCGTCCTTTCCTTCTGTCCAGGGTCTGAAGTCAGTAGGCACGCCCCATGCAGCCAGCCCGAGTGATACAAAGACCACACTGCAGGAAGGGAGGCTATTTATCAGAGCAGAAAGAGACTGGCACTTCCAGCCACACCACACCAATCTTTGAGGTCCCTGATTCACCCTCGAATACCAGCAAGAAAATGGCAGTTACCAGAGGCAGTGTGAGCTTTTTTTCCCTTGAAGATCAAGTGGGAAGATAAGCCCTGAATCGAAGAGGGTCAGCTTCTCTAACAGCTGCTTTGGGCACAGGTAATGGCAGGCCAATGGGTAAGAGAAGGAAGGGGTTTAGGTAAGCACCAGCACATTGCTAAGCCCTTGAGGTTGCATTAGACCACACTCAGTGGCAAGAACATCATCCAGACCTCTAACCTAGAATCTTTACAGATCACGCAGAGTGAAACCATGCCTATTTTAACTTTAGTACCTTAAGAAGGACTAGAAACAGAGCACATGACAGTCCTTGTCTTATCTTCACTCGTACAGTACCTTAAGTAGGAATATTCTTCTGAGGAAGTTGTTGCAGGACAGACATAACACAATGCACTTTTCTGAAATAAACCAGAATTCCAAAGCTTACATCTCTGCTAATAACTTCCATTCACCTCTTCATCCCTATTCAACTTGATTGTTAAAGTCTTAATCTCTTCTTACCCTGCCCTGTCCTCGATCCCCATGCACAGAACATAACTATGACAAGGATACTGCTGCTCACTTTTCAGGATATGTTCACGCTCCGTATTTCTGTGCAGAACTAGACACAACTGAGAAGCCTTCTAATTCTGGATATAGGTCTAAATCTGGTTCCCATCTTTGAATCTCTCCCAAATGGGTACAAACTATTACCATTACATATTCTTCTTTATTCCTTGTGCTTACTGCAGGCTTCATCTATATTGCTGATTATCTATGCTTCTTCGGTTTTTGAAGCAATTTAAAATTTAAAACCAAGAGAACATATTTTTTTTCTATCAGTAGTATTTGACTTGCAGTTTCTTGACAATATCTGTTATTTAGCTAAGTAAAGACCTTATTTAAGTCTTCCAGTCTGCATTGTGATTCAGTTTATATGAATGTATGAATGACATTATTCAGCAGCCTTTTTTTTTTTTTTTTAAATCAGTCAGGCTATTCAAGTAATTGTTCCTTCTTCACCCATCATCTTTTCTTTGCTATCAAAGCTTCTGCACCACCTGGCCCACTACAAGACTGAAAGATTTTCTCTTCCAAGAGCACATAGCTTCACTGGTTCTTCATATGTACATAACAGTGTTCAGCACTGGTTAGATAATTACATGGCAAACATCATTCTCTCCGATTATGACTTTGATTCCTTCCTCCCACAATAATAAGTTAATAGCTGCCATCTACGTAAAATACTTTGAGCACAAGATAATCTGTTCCTGGCATAATTGCCCCTCTAATTCTGTAATGTACATACATTTTACTCAACTCTAACAAAAATCTGGATGTGTTTAAATACAACTATCTCCGACCACTTTTTAATGAAAATTTAGCATGCACCAGCCCAGCAGAAAATGAACATAAAGTATCTGAGGCCTTCAGAAGATCTTCTAACTAGACACATTTGCTCCACATCATCCTCTAAAAATCTGTCTTAGCTTGTGTGGTGGGTTTACGTTTCTTA
>WBMZ01005212.1:0-72680 GCA_013400975.1 Atrichornis clamosus
GCCGGGCCGGGCCGGGCCGGAGGTGCCCGCGAGGGGGGCTGCGCTGGGGCAGGGCGCTGATGGGGCTGGGGCGCGCCGGCCCGCGCTGCTCCGGAATTGAAACTGTGCCGCGGGCAGCACGGCGGGGCCCAGCCCGGCCGTGCCGCAGCCGTGGGCTCGCAGTCACAGTGTTTTGCCTAGCGGGTGGGAGCCTGGCTGGAATGACTTATCCTGCCTGTTAACTCGCCGGGGGTGCCATCGGACAGCGGTAGGAGCG
Source organism: Atrichornis clamosus (assembly GCA_013400975.1). NCBI lineage: Eukaryota > Metazoa > Chordata > Aves > Passeriformes > Menuridae > Atrichornis > Atrichornis clamosus. The sequence goes on from WBMZ01005212.1 coordinate 257, forward strand.
TGAGCTGCGAGTGGCTCTCGAGTTGTAGTCCCGCTTGTCTGGAGCACATCAGCTTCACTTGGGGTCTGTATTTCCCACTGTGAAGTGGAGATACTCAGTAAATTCTACGGGAACACATGAAAGGATAATTTGCAAGATAGGTTACAGTTTCTAAAACCGATAGCGCTGCTTTCTAGCAGACACTGACGTTATTTAATATTTACGGTAAATTTATTAACACAAGTAATAAATTATGTTTTCAGTAGTACTTTCCATCAATTTCGTCTGGTTTAGGTAGGTCACGCTGAGTCTTTTCATACTTAAACGGAAATCTCAGCTGTAGGTGGGAGGAAAATGTTCTAATTACATCCCTTAGACCTAGTTGTTAAGGCTTGCCGAAAGTATTGCTCCATGTTTGCCCCTGACAACTTTTGCGTGCTGCAGAGCTACCTCTTAGCCAGGTGAATTTTGTGGTGTCTTAGTTACTACTGTGAGTGATTAATAAAGTGTTGATTTGAAGCTTTCAGTGAATTTTGCGGTGTTCACCAGCTGTGTTAACGCTTGCAAGTAAACTGCTTTGTCTTCCCATAGTATGAAAAGGCCATAAGACTAGTCCTTCTAGTAAAAGAAGAAAAAAAAAAAGTCGTAAAAATACGCTGATAAAAGCACTTTGATTATTTTCATGGTATCACTCTGGGCATAATTCTTCTGCATATTCCACATTACTTTCAGCTTTTCCCAGTGGGTTGAAGATTTATGGAGCTCAGTCAGATTTGTTGAATGAGAACTTGTCAAGACATAAATGGCTTTTTAAGTTTTGTAGTATTGCATCTCCATAGTACTGCTTTCTATCTTAAACATGTGCTACTGTATTTAAAAAGACAACACATACAGTAGATATGTATGCTGATAAAACTTGAGAATGAAAAAATGTCTGAGGTGAACATGTTTTTCTTCATCTGTTGAACTTCCAAGAGTTTACTATGTCAAGCAAAGCAACTTTTGGGTCTCAGTAGCATGGATTAGCTAAGCACATATAAAAAAGTTTTAGATCCAGACTGTGAAAACTTACCATAAAAGATTCTGGCTATAAAGCATGTCAAAAAGAAAATAAAAGTAAATGTAAGGTGGAGTGAAAAGCAGAAATGTTTTAATTGTTTCAGAATGTGTGTTTAATTCACTGTTTGCTTTCCCAGGTCTCAGGTCATTTTACTAATGCCAGATAGAAGCCTCATGCTTGTAGAAGTAGATGGTAATTAAATCTAGCCTGGAGACTGTACCTTGTGGAAATGACATCTGGTCATAGCCATACTTCCCTGTGTCTTTTTGAAGGGCTTTATGAGTGTTTACTTTGTCCCCATTAGGGCAGCATCTTAAATTCTCTGTAGATCTACTGAGGGGTATAGAGAGGCACAGTGCATATCTCAATATGTTCTCAGTGTGCAAAGGGAGAACAGAAGCCAAAGAGCAGAGTCACTGCCAAAGTAAAGAGCTAAGTAGCATAGTTCTTCTCACTAACACAGCTTTCCTTGTATTTGTTATTCTGAACAATTCTCAGGGAATTGTATCTAGAAGTTAATAAATTGAAGAAAGATTTGGGGAATTTTGACTTGGGTTTGTTTTTTGGTTATGGAAAAACCCATAGAATATTTTGGCATTAAGTACACTGTAGTATGCTTCTACTGCTCATTAAAATTAAATTTGTTTTGACATACTTAAGTAGGATAAAATATGAATGTAACTCTGAGTGTGCCACCATCTAGTCTCCTAAGTAACATTCAAGCATGAAAATACTTATGTGATTAAAGCCTGACAGCATTCTTTACAAATAAAGAGAAATCACCTGGAAAGCTTCAGAGATCCCCAAAGATTGCTCTGCTCCAGTGGCAGGAGCTCTTGATAATGTCTGATGAGCTCTGAATGTTGTTTGATTGTATTTACCTTAAACAAAAATTCTTTCAAGTCCTCAGGTTCACATGTTGAAATGGTCTAAGTATAGTGGTTATCCAAAAGACTTGGAAGTCTTAACAGTTACTGCTATTAGAAAAAAAGGTTAGTATCTCAACAAAATATTTGCAACATGCTTGCAGACTTTTACAGGAAAGCAGAACTTGGTTTTTGCAGTTACAAGTTCTAACCAAATCTCCTGTTGCTTTGGCTTGTCTAGCCATTTGATAGCTTTGAAATGAAAGTGTTTTATAGGTATTAATTGCAAGGAATTTGCATAATGTCATATGTTCTGCCTGCATGAGGCCATAATGATGATCGTTACAAACCTCATAGTGGAAACATGTGGTGCTTATCAGTTATCAGTGGACCATTGATTAATATACCTGGGAATAAGTGTTGCAAGTATTACTCCATATACAAATTATCCAAAGTTACTCCACTGGTCCGTCAGTCTCATGACCCAGAAATCTATACATGCATATACAAGGCACGAAGTAAAGTTTGGCTAGGTTTCTGTCAATGCAGTGCTGAAAGCATTTCACCTGCTGGGTTTGTGCTGGCCAGGCTGTAAACAAAATAGCCCTCTGTATTGATTTCCTTATTTATTTGAGTAGTCAGTGTCAATTTTCTAGGAAAGGACATGTGGAAATTAATTGTATTCAGTACTTACTGATTAATAATAAAAAATTTCACTTGTAGCTAGTGATACAGTACTGTACTCCTTCACTTTGCCAAATGCTTGCAGGTATCATTTCATATTTCAGTGTAAATAGGATACAATGCCTACTTTTATTTCCTCCCTAGTCCTCTGTTGATAGTGTGATTTTACAGGCAATCTGAAGATATCTTCTGATAGCAGTAGTATTTTTTGATTTAGAGGAGTTTCTGAATTAATCCTGTGGCTCTCTGGTACATGAAAATCTGTAAAAGTCCTACCTAAACTTCATTATATTATGGGACTTGAAAAGTCAGAGTACTGAGCTTTGTTGCATGCATTAATTTAAAATAGGAGCAGTTTAAATTCTAGTTTGAAATAGTTTTTGCCAATCACAAGGCACATTGTTCTTGAAGGAGTTTGCTCTTCTGGTCTGACTGTGATGTCTCACATGAGCGTAATCACTTTGTAATGCAGCAGTGTAAATGGCAACATAGCACAGGTTACTTAGTCAAGAAAGGTTTCGTTATGGTTTAAAGTTGGAAGAGTAGTATGGGGACTCCCTGTAGTCTTAACTGTTTTTTCTGGGGCATGACAGTTTGATCCTTAGGCATTCCCAGATTTCTGCAGCACAGGTAATGATCAAGCAAGTTCTGTCCATTACCATTTGGCATGGAAAGCACCTTCCTTTCTGTTGTCAAACAATACAGCTGTTGCCTTGGAGAGCGAAATCCAGGCCATAAAGATTGAACTTATGTTCCTACCCTTGGAGAGCAAAGTAACTGCCACAAGAAACAAATCCAATTCCTAGTACAGTACGTACAACTTATAGAGAAATTGGTTTAAGCTGTGGTGGAGCAGTAAGGCCTTGGCTAATTGTCTGAGTAACAGCAGAGTGGATTTTGATTTGGAAGATAGCACCTTGCCCCACACCTAAAATATGCGTGGCGGAAGGAGGATTTTGCTCACAGATAAGATGAAATGGATAAGAGTAGTAGGAGGAATCCTATCTTAGATAAAACACCAACAAAGTTTAAAGTCTGGCTCTTAATCACCTTGTTTAAGTTGCCTCTTTGTGGCTGAATTTCCCAATTTAAAAAGATACATTCACTTCTTTTTTTGTGAACCACTTGGTCATATGCAGACAAAAAGCTCCATGTAGGAGTGGAGTATATCACTGAACAAGGGGATTTTGATTGAGACTGGGATGTTGACTGATTGCAGTGACTTATTAAAATTACTCTGGTATGGGAGTTTTGTTTCTGTAAACTGAATATACATACCTGCTATGTCTGTAGAAGCAATTTAAATGGGCAAAGAGAACACAGCTTGCACTGCACTTCAGTCTACAAAGTGTTCAACTAGTGAGATTATACCGAGTCTAATCCTGGTTTCTTCTTTAGAAGAACAATATTTTAAATAGTATGGGGTTTTTTTCCTAGGAGCAGCCCAAGAGAAGAGTCATGCACTTCTTTGCAATTAATATGACAGCTGAATTTGAGTAAAGCTATTATATATTTCTTCTTGCGACTTCCTGAATTCCTTTGTGACATTGCTAAAGGGATATGTGTTCCTCTTCCCTTTCTTAGTCTCACTAAATATACCCTTGTGGCTTAGAGTAATGTGAATTTTTCAGTCCTAGGCAGGTCTGTGGATTCTAATATCCTGCATACCAACATTCCCACTCCATTGGCCCAATTTAGTTCCTCTGATTTCTCATGAAATGTGGCCTGTGAACTAACCATCCTCTGCAGCAGTTGTTAAATAAGTTATGTTGGTTTAACAGTGGAAACAAGCTGTGCTTTTTTCTCCAGAAAGAAGAGGTCTACTGATGGCAGTCTAAAAAAAAATCTCTCTGTCACAGCATCTTTCTAAGCATTGATTATTCTGCTTCCATTCTAAGTAACTGGGGGAGCTGCTCCCTTCATGGGATTAAACTGATCATGGCTGGACTATGGCTGAAGCAGCTGCTGAGAATGTGCTTGGTGTTTAGTTTGCATTGCTGTTGTGTTGAGGAGCCTTGATTATAAAGCCTGTTGTGGTAGGTAATGTATAGGGATAATACATTGGGGTGCAGAAGAGGAGTGGAAGTGAGCACCACTCTTTGGGTGCAGTTCTGGACAGCTCTGCTCTAGAGTTATTTCTGTGAGCGTTCCTTACCAGTCCAGTACAACTCAAAAATGTCAGACTGTGCTTTGAGGCTCTGTACCTTAAGAGTATTTTGGAAATGTCAAGAACACTACTCTTAGGATACTTCTCATACCTCTCTATACCCCAACAAGATGGAAGGTCACATATTTACACAACACATTAAACGTTCTGTTTTGATTCCAACTGTATCTGACCAAAATATGGTAGCTTTGCCTGTTGGGTTTTGCTCAGTAGATCTGCCTCTTCTTTTGGTCTGAGTAGCTGGGGAAAAAAAGGCTCAGACAGTGTTAGCATGGGCAGTATTGCCAGTTGTTTGTCATGTAGATGGTCTAAAGCACATTTCTGTAATGTTGCATGTGTTCAAAATATATTTCCAGTAAATGCTAGTTGAGGCCTTGTCTGATCAGTATTTCTGTTACTGTAATCTTCAGGTGTCATAAAATAAGTACCCGAATAAAACTACCTGTATGTGCTCCTTCTAGTCATGAACACTTCATTAAAATGAATTGTGTTATTCAAATTCTGATATAGGCAGGAAAATGTTCAGTTTTGTGAGCTTTTGCTTGAGATAATCCTGTTTATTCTGCTGCCCCCAGCATCTGCAGTAGTGATGCAGATCAACAATCCTTACAATTCAGCTCTTGATTAGATTTCCATCCCTAATGTATTTTAAATGGTATTGCAGTGAATTCATTAGGTGAACATTGCAAGAGACCTGCATCTGTACTGCTGTCCAAAAGTTTATCAAATTTGGCCTTAGTGGGCTTGTTTTGCATGTCTGGCTCCACAACCCTCAGACTACTCATACTGCCTTGCACCTGGTGATAATCTCTGTTTTCCAAAGAAATGTCATTTACAGAAAACTAACCACAGTAGGATTCTAAGAAAATGGTTGTAACCATTAAAAAATCAAGGGAGAGGAAAGTTTCTTGGACTTTCGAATTTGTATTTGTTGTTTAGACCTTTTTTTAAAGTTACCTAATTCAGTGTAGAAACACTGGCAATCTGTCTGGGGATACCAGCACTTTTAAAATTTCATACCTGTGAGTTCAGCCTGCTTTGGAGGAGTGTTTTAAAAGCAGGCTTTAGTATGCTTTCTACCATGCTTCAGGGAAAGGAAACTTTTATCTTCTGTTCTTACAATTATGTCCCTTGTCCTCCCTGCCAGCTAGCCTGGAAGAGGGAAAGGAGAGCAAGAACTCTTGAGTGCTGGTAATTTGTAGATAGCTTTTGAGCTGTGGAATTTTTATCCTTATCTCACGTGTAGCTTCTTACTCAATTTAAAGTCCTATTGACAGTTCTAGAATGTTGTCAGGAGTGCTGTATATTTGAATGTCATTTGCAGCACACCATCTGCTTGGTTTAGGTACTTGGACTTGTATTTTATTTGTGGACCTGCACCTAAGTTGCTTTGAAACGAATACTGTGAATTGCTGTATACAGAAAATGTTAAATAACATATATACACTGCAAGGTAAATACGGAATTGAGCTGTTGTCCTCCAATAAAACTTAATTCTGTACTGCATTTTTTCATGCAAAGCCTATTTAAATGCCTTAGAAGTAAATAATACAGGAAGGGTAAAGAAACATTTTCAGTAGACATAGCAAGGACAATGAGTATTCCTCTTTTTACAGAAATCAGATAGTCAGATGAAAGAGATTACAGGAAAGGGGGGGGGGTATTTGAACTATGCCGACGGGATGCAGTATCCTTTCCTAATTATCACAAGATAAGTAAAAAAAGATATTGGGGACAAAACCAAACCAGTGATTTTGAGTAGAATCAAATCTGTACCACTGTTCCAGTGTTTCTGGTCAGAAATAAATTTTGTTCTTGACTGGAAGGGAGGGTCTTGGAATATTTGAAACTAATATACATCTTTTTGCCCTCTTGCAGTGCATTCCTGTGCAGCACTCGGTCAGCTGCTATGAGCTTGCTCCACAGTGACAGCAGTTGTGGAGCCCGCGACAGGGAGAGCGGCTGCTGTGCAGCCATGGCCAGTGCCTGCAGCGCTGCAGCCAAGGAGGAGAGCTCCAGTGTCAGCAGTGGCACCGGGAACCCTCCCAGTTCCTTCACGGAAGAAACACAGGGATATGATGTGGAGTTTGATCCGCCCTTGGAAAGTAAATATGAATGCCCAATCTGTTTGATGGCTCTTCGGGAAGCAGTGCAGACACCGTGTGGACACCGCTTCTGCAAAGGCTGCATTGTCAAATCAATAAGGTAAAGGAAAATGTATGGAAGCTGCTTTTAAGAAGAAATTCATGTTCCAGAGCAGTTTAAGGTCAATGTAAACTAAATAGGGCTGCTTGAGGCACGTTACCAGTGAGTACTAATAGAACTGTGGAAAGTCATGATTCATTCAAGATGCTTTCCTACAAACACTATATATGGCAAAAATGTTGTGAGTTTGCAGGTTTTATTAGCTTTAGATATTTTGCCATTTATGCAAATTTGCCCAGATTATGAATCTAAAAATGCGGTTAAACTTCAAATAATAATTAAAAAAAAAAGGTTGCCAAACCTCCCAAATAAATTCAATTTCCAGCCCAGGACTGTAAAAGCTGTCTTTTGCCTAAGATTGTTTCTCCTGGTAACTGCAGGAAACTACAGGCAACTGCAGACGACATGGTTTCTTGGTGCAGATAAGGCAATTCATGCTTCCAGTTCTTCACTTGAAATTAGCTGCCTCCTTTTTGAGCTGGAAGAAAGAATGTGATAAAGGAATAGTCTTGAACAAAGCATTGAGAGAGGAAACCAGGTGGCATATGAGGGAGTGGAAATTAGATATAAAGGCAATAGCAGGCTGGGCTTATAAAAATGGTTGATTGGAAGAGCAAGGAGAGAGAGTGCACTGGTGGAGAGTACTTCCCTTAAACCGGGAATGAAGTCATCTGTGTCCTACACGTGCCAGTGAGTATTAGATCACATTGATAGATATTATGCTGTAGGATTTTTCCTTCTCAGCACAAGCCCAATTTTTTTCTTATCAATTGCTCACTTAGCTCAAATGTCACTTTGGTAGGAATCTATATATTTAATTCAGTGTGACCCATGTGTAGAATTGGCTCATTTCTGACCTTATTTTGCACACTTTTGTGTAAAGATCATTAAACTGTCTTCAGTGTTACTGTGTTTTTCCCTGGCATTTATTTTTAGCATGCAAAATGGACATTTCTTTTTGATTGGTTTTTCATATCATTTGTCCATAGTTCTTTTCCAGTTCTTTTCCTGCATCGTCCCATCATTTGTAGCTCTCTAAATGAATAGCATGCCAGCAATGATGTTCTCTGAATACAATACTTTATGTGTTTTATGGACTTCTCTGTAGCTTCTGCTACATACATTCTCAGAAGGAATTTGTCCATGGAAACACTGGAATAGGCTGCACGGAGAGGTGATGGAGTCACCGTCCCTGGAGGTGTTCAAGAAACGACTGGATGTGGCACTTAGTGCCACGCTCTGGTTGACAAGGTGGTGATCAGTCAAAGGTTCTACTCAACGACCCTTTCCAGCCTGAATGATTCTGTGATTCTGTCACTGTTGTAGCTTATGCTACTGTGTTTTTTCATGGCATCTATTTTGGATCAGGGAGGGAAATGGGAAGACAAATCAAGTTTTGCATTCCCTACTAATGATAGCAGTGCAGAAATTTGTCTGTATTTGCAGCACAGTTCTTGTTAACATCAGTTTCATCAATATTTCTGAGAAAAGGATCCAGAAAATGCAGAACACCACCACAGTTCACCCATAAGCAGTGGCTCGTGTGGATTCTGCAGAAGCAGCTGAGAGATACTCAGTTCTCCACTAACTATACCATGAGATCCCCTGCTCCCTTAGTCCCTTGCTTTGTTCATTGTCTTCTGCTTTCTGCAAGCAAAGTACGTCAGGCTTGGCCCAACTGCATCACTCAATGGTATCTGTGCTACCTGGATGCATAGAAGAAGGCAAAAAGCCCAAACCTGTAACTGTCAGCTTTGACTGTAATCCAGTTCCCTAGGCACAAGCAGCTGGCTTCATTTTCTGGCCTTTGTTTTGCACATTCCAACCTGAATTCTTTCAAGAGGTTAATGTACATAATTTCATGCATGCTTGTAAGCATTATAAGACAATTGTAGTGATAAAGGCCATTAAATTTTGGAACGCCTTACTTGTTTTTCCTGACCTTGCTCTGTTTGTTGGCAGTAGCAGTTTTATACTCTTCTTTAGCTTGGGTATTTCTGGAAGAAGGAAAAGTCTTTAAACTTTCTCATGGGATTATAATGTCTATAAATTCTGAAGATAAATTAGTACTTAAATGTAGTGAGCTTTGGGAATGCATACTCACCAAAGACAACAGAATTCCTAGGTTGAAAACTGAGGGGGAAAAAGACTAAAAATTACCAAAAATGGGTGTGTCATGGGGAAAAATGACATGGGAAGTGGTTTCTCTTCCTTTCTAAATTAATAGAGCATTTACTCTGCTCAGTTATAGGTCTGCAAACAGTTTTAATGACCAGAAGCCTTTGCTTCTTTTACATCCTTTCCCTATTTTACTTCATTTCTATAAATAGTGAATACTAAGCAGGTAGAAAGTATTTTTTCCTTGGAGACTATAGATCATCACTGTAATATTTCAGATGTTTCATTGATAGTAAAAGTATTCCCACATTCCCCACTGAAATCTGTCTTGGGAGTGCAGTTTGAGTGAATGCTTGTGAAAGGAGAGAGGACAGCTTGAAGTGCCAGACATCTCTGAAGGGGAACTGCATGCTTAATTGGTATCCATGGATCAAGCTATTGATTTGGATTATGTACTGTCAACAGGACAGTATCGATTTGGAGTATGTACTGTCTACAGTACCATATTGAGTGATGTATTGAGAAGCTTCCGCAGAACTAAAATGAAAATGGAAAGTGATTTTTACATTCTCTAAGTACTGGTTTTTTCACTAAGTGATTGTTACAGCCTTTATCTGATGAGGAAAAATTGCTTCTGTTTATTCCTCATTTCCCCACTGTGTAACTAAAGTGAACACAGAGATTAAGGATTTTAAACAGTGAAGGATGCACAAGCATTTGTTGAGTAATTGCTTCTTGAGACTTACACAAACAATTGTAGTTGTTCATGTTGAAAATGCTGTGGCTGCAACTAGAAAAAAAATTCTGAAAACCTTTTAAAAACTGGACTCTTCGATCGTACAGTGTGAAGGAAATGATTAGATCAGATTTGATCCAAGTAAATGTTTGCCTCACGGAAATTCTTGGCATCTTTTTTAATAAAGCTGTCTGAAGTGCTTTGAAGTGCTATAAGTCATGGTAGAGGAGAAGCTTATCTACCTAAGTAACTACAAATAAGTTTACAAATGTTACCGTCAACAAAATAACGTGATTAGAAATTTTAGGACTAACTTCAGGTGCAGTAGCTAATTGAGTCTCGTCTTCTGTATCTTAGTGCAAAGCTGACTTAGGGTTTGTAGTAGAGCTCACCAAGTATCAGAACCTCTGTTCATCGGAAGAGCAGAATCGTGAGGTGACAGGGGCAGCAGGGAAAGCTTTGAGGCTAGCAGTTCATCCAACAGCTGGCGTGGCTGCAGCGAAAGTCTCTGCCAACTGTCTCAGCTTCCAGGCTAAACCGCTCAGTTGTTAAAATCACAGAGCAGGCTTTTCCCTCAAGCAAAGTTATTCTGGCTTTTCTCTTTATACCTGTATTCTAATCTCAAGGGAAATTATAGGAATATTCATTGTTCTTTGTAGCAGATGGTCATTGTTTTACAGGTACTGTTGTGAGTAGCAGAGTCCGACATGATAAATAATTCCAGCATAGGAAAGCCTTCACTGTAATGTAAGTTAGAACCGAGATGCATAAACACAATTCTGTCGTAGGAAATGTATAGCAACATCTTTATCTGTAGATGGATCTAGGCAGCCTTTTAAACACAATCCTGATTCTTGTAAGTAGTATTTGAAGCCTGTTTAATATACTGCAGTGAGTTACTGCTCTTTCCTTACTATACTTTCCTACTTTGGAAAATTGCAATCAATTCTTACTTCGCCCTTTGTCTGTTAGTTATTTAAACTGGGGATTTGGTAATCATTATTTCTAGTTAACCTGTTGTTGACTGCTCTTTATTAGCTCTGATTAGCTTTTCTGGGTAGAAATAAAGCTTCTGTCTTATCAGCAGGTCCACTGACCTACCTTTACACTCCACTAAACAGGGTGTTCGTAACCAAGTTATGCCTGTGAAAACTGATTTCCTGTAGATTGAGAAGTGAGGGTTGTGACAAAGATCAGCACACCAGTTGTAGCTCAGGGAGCTCTGAAACAAGGCAAGCTATATCTTTTCTTTCTTCCACTTGCTTAGGAGTTTGACTGTCAGGCATGTGGTCAGCTTGCTCTGCAAGCAAAACCTGTGAAAGGAAGTTCATTGCCTCTCTTTGAAGTTACAACTTTACCTCCACTTCCTCTAGCAGTGTTGCTGATGGAGTTGCTGAGCAATTATTTCCTTTTCCAACAAAGAACATAAATTCCCTCCTGGTCTCCAGAGCCCACTAAGTTCTACTTCCCCTTATGCTTGCAAGCAGTGAGAATGATCTGGCCTTTGATCCTTGCACCACAAGTGCTCTCTGACATTTTTCCACCCCATCTAATTTTCCGTTTTATTGCTGTTTCCATTAGCACTTCAGCTCAGGAGCTGTGATCCCTCATGCCTCTTTAACTGCATTACTTAATTGTGAATCAATATGTTGGCCTAGTGCTTTCAGAATGAGCTGATATTGGAAAATTTGATGGAGGTGATTCCCTTTTTTACTCCATTTCTAATGATTTTTGTACAGAAATGCAGGTAGACAGAACCTGATGAACTGGAACAGGCTGTTAGTTATCTTGTGCAAGTTGCACGTGTCCATGTTTTCACCATCAGATTCCAAACTTTGGCCACTTAGTACTGACTTCCAGTGTGTTCGCTGTTAAAATGGCTACAGATGCAACACCCAGTTCCAAATACAGTAATTTTCATAGTTATTAATAATTTCTGTGTGTGGAGTTTTTTCATCCTTATTTGTGGTATAAACAAATTGAAGAGTGACCAACTGATCAAATGGCTGTGTAACAAAAATAGCAAACTGAGCTATATGAGAAGTAATGCCAAACAGATGAAGTGGGTCTGGAAAAAAAGACAATTTTGCCTTTTTTCTCAGCTGTGATCACCTTGGCTGTTTTATAAAGTGAGAAAGAAATGAGAGGAGGTCGAAGAAAAGCTTAAAGAATTGTTTTGAAATAGTATGTGAAATACTCTCTGATATTTGAGCTATGTGAAGTACTTACAGAAACAGGATTGTAAGTGCTTAGTTTCTTTACATCCTCAGGTTTGTTTCCAGAGTACTTAACATGGCATTTGTGCAAATAAAATGTATTTGAGTTAGAAAAGTGCTGCAACCCCAGTCATACCACCTCTAGAGAAACTGTGTGCTGCAAATTTCTCTGAAATACATTGCATACTTTCTGATCATTGTCGCATAAATACCATTGTTTTCAAAGGTTTTTTTAGTCTGTTATTATTTGACCTCTAATGTCTTGCTAGTGTAAAAATCTTTTAAATTAAGGTCTTGGAAATCTGTTGGAAATATTTGAATATCTTTTTCCTTGCTTTTCTGCATTATAGAGATGCAGGTCACAAATGTCCTGTAGACAACGAAATTCTGCTTGAAAATCAACTTTTTCCGGACAACTTTGCCAAACGGGAGATCCTTTCATTAATGGTTAAATGTCCCAACAAAGGCTGCAGTATGAAGATGGAGCTGAGGCATTTAGAGGTGAGAATTAATTTTGAAAATATGGAACCTTGTTTTCATGGACAAGTAAAAATTCAAAATAACTTAAATAGATGGCCATACCTGGTACTCATTTATGCTGTTTCAATGCATTTTTCATTCAAGACTCTAGCTACACATACTGGTTTTTTGCTGAGTCCTTAATTATAGTTAGGTGATTCTCAAGTCAACAGTGCTTGACAATTGTACTAAGGCAGCTTTCTGTTTAGGATCATTCATGTTTGCCTTTTGATCAGCTATATCTCTACTTCACACAAGTTTCTTAAAGTCAGTTTAATATTCCCCCGAGATATCTATCTATATTAGTTGAAATAATTGTTTTGGAAAACAATATATACCATTAAAAGGATAAATATAAAACTAAATTCTAACCTGAGAGACTTCTAAAAGCTCTGAATACATGAAATCCTGACCTTAGTAACAGAACAGTAACAGGCTGTTGGTAAAATCAGCATAAGTGTGTTAGAATTTCCTCGTTTGAAGGAAGGGTTGTGGTTTGTCTTGTACTGTGCTTTCTCTTGAAAGCAGATGAGAGGATCGTACTTGTTTGCAGTATCAAATCCCTCTTCTGTCCTTCTGCAGGACCACCAGTTGCAGTGTGATTTTTCCACTGTGGAATGCCCACAGTGCCAAGGAACCTTCCCCAAGAACCATCTGAAAGAGCACATGACCCACGAGTGTCCGAGGCGTCAAGTGTGTTGCCCAAACTGTGCCACGTCTATGGCCTATGAAGACAAAGAGGTACTTAGCAGGAGTCTCACTTTTTCAATCCTCATTCACATGGGTTTGCTTGTAAATGAAACTTCCACTAAAAAAAACAAAACCCCCCAAAAGTTTCGGTGTATAATAGCTCAGGTGAGACACTGCAAACTCAGGATATTATCCTAGAACAGGCAGAAACCGGGGAGAGATTGTCCTTAAATACAAACTTATTGTGAACCTTGTGGTGTGAGGAGACTTGACTTCTGACCTTACCATCAGACAGGCCAGTATCTACTGCCAAAAGAGTACAAAAAGCAGTATTAACATTTGCAGTTTTTATTCCTGGGAGAGAGGATGTATCAGGAGATAAATCTTTTGGGGATATATGATAACACACAAGACCAAGATAATTTCTGAATTCTTCTCCTGGCTCTGCATTTTTTACTTGGGTGATACTGAGAATAGTATTTTCCTTTTTCTGTTTCCATTTCTTTATCTCTACATGGATGTATTTTATCTCAAGGACTATTAAATTTTATTATATTCTTATTGTGACTTGTCCATCAAGCATACCTCATATAGTCCAACAACATAAAAAAAAAAACCCACCAAACCCAAAAGGTTTCATGTAGTTCCACTACAAGTGAACATGAATTTTAGAAACTTCTGGTTAAATTCATACTTGTTTGGAGCGTAAGAGCTTTAGGAAAGAAAATATCTGCAACTTTATGAATCTCTTGTATGAGTCCAGGAAAACACAGTAATAGGAAACATACTATTCAGGGTAAGGGGATTGTTTTTGTTTCACAGTTGCATACAACTAAATGCAAAATTTGAAATATAAATAAAAATCTAATGTCTGATCGGAGGTGATTAGCCTTCTCTTAAATTGTGTAACTTTACTGATGCTTTCTTTCCTCTCTTTTTTTTCTGTTTGATCACTAAGCTTCATGACCAAACCTGCCCACTTGCCAATGTATATTGTGAATATTGCAACACAGTGCTCATCAGAGAGCAGGTAAGAGACTCCCTTTTTCTCTGTTTATTCTGGGTCAGATGTTTTATATTGACATTGCTTCTTTCATCTGAAATTAAACTTTGAGATACAGTTTGTCTACTAACTAATAAATCTCTGCCTGCCTCTGAAAATGTCCAGTGCAGGTGTAGTACTCCTTTAAATGCTGCTCCAGCTTGCAGTTGCAGTCAGGAAAACCTCTGTAGGATTTTGGCTGCACATCACATTGTTCAGCTGTACTGCTTCTTGACAGGGGCCATGCTGCATATCTTTGATCTTGAGTGGTTAAAAAATACCAACAACTGCCAGTGGTTATGGCTGACAGTACAAGGCGAGGCTTTGATTTGGGCAGAGAGGGACAGTATTTGTTCTGTTGGAAAGTAGCTCTAAGGACACTCACTATCAAACTGCACATGCTGGCTGGAATTCTGCTTGTCCATTACTACTGTAATAGCCATTATTATTCCTTCTATTCGATAATAATTTCATTGACAGGAAAATAATGTTATATTATTTAATTTGGAATGGCAACTATGTTGATGGCCTGGGTTAAAATAAAGAGTAATCTTGCCAAATTGCACAAATACTCTGAAAATCAGGATTGATCTTAGTAATAATAAAGGCAAAATCTGTTGTTAGGAAGAATAATGAACTGCAGAAGTGAAGAACAGAGAATGCTAAACCAGCTAAAGGTTTTGAGTTAACAGCTGACCTGTGTTAGCCTTGTGCTCTGCTTCATCATGATATTTAAACAAGGCAGACATACATGGTCATATAAACAACTATTTTGCCTATGAAACCCAGAATTATCCATAGCTCTGCTTAGGGGCCGTAAGGTGTCAACTGATCAGGTGATCATGTTCCTTTTGAGGGGAGGGTGTGAATAGGGAGGATCCAGAGCAATGAGATAACTGGATCTGGAAAACATGGACCACAAGAAAAATTAAAGTAACTTGAGCTTTTTGAGGAAGAAGATAATGAAGAGAGACACGATAGGTACGTGCAAGATAGTCCTTCAAAACAGAAGGAAGTGGACTGTGATCTAGCTGGAGAAACCAAAGGTGTCTGGTCTGGCAAGGAAACTGAACGCTCTCTGATGCCTAATGTGAGAACAAAGGCAATGAATTGTTTAAGCACATATAAGTAGGATGCAGGTTTTTTTATCATCAACCAACATTTTTGTTCAAAACTTCCATATTCCTTTGAGAAATCATGTGAACTGATCTGAGTTCTGACCTGTTCAGAATCCATCCAGCTGTATCATTTTTGGATGTTACAAAAGAATAGTCTTGATAAAAAAGTAATACCAAATCTGTTTGTTTTAGATGCCTAACCATTATGACAATGACTGTCCTACGGCCCCAGTGCCATGTTTTTACAGTGCCTTTGGGTGTCCTGAAAAGGTAAGTCTTTTATCAGAACTGTGAATTGCAGACCTTCTGCATGATTTTGTCTGTGGCTTTTTTAATGTGTTTCCTTATTCTTGTCTCATTCACCAGCCCAAATCCTCAGTGTATCATAATTCTGAAACACTACATGTTGATACATTGCATTTCAAAATTGCCTTTCAAATTTAAAAAGCTCTGTGAACAATTTGTGTGATGACCTTGCTTTTATTAATCCATGTTTTCTCAGCTTTCATGTCAATAAAGCAGCTTCCAGCGTTTCTTCCAAAGCTGTGGCCAAATAAACATATGACTCTTAGAGTTCCATGAAGAAAACCAATTTTATTAAATTCTAAAATTATTAATCTGGATACTTTTATTTCTAGTTATTTAATACCCCTTTGTAAAAATGGATCTTTCCCCTTCATCATTTTCACATCAGTTTTCATACACTATTTGGTACTATGGAGCACTTCAGCAAATCAGTGGAGTACGCTGCTGATAGCAACACACAAAAAATTCTAAATGTATGTTTGTCACTAACAGTCCTTCACCATGTCTTTGTTTTGAGTTGAACAGTGTTATTGAAAGTGTACACCATAGTTAATGATGGTTTAATAGGGAAATTATTACTCCTACAAAACCCGAATCTTTTTATCATGAATGCTCATTAATAAGAAGGTAAGCCTGAATATACACACAATGCTTGCCTTTGGAATATTTGGCAAGAATGTTTTTGGTATAAAATACTCCATATTTCTTCATACTTCATTTTTACTTTCAGGTATACAGTCTGAAATGCACTATTTCTGTTTCTCATTGTATGTGCTACTGAAGTACTTCATGTCTTTTACTCAAAATTGCCTGCATTTGAAGTGTAAATCTTGGCCTTTAATAAGAAGTTGCTGTACATCTCTTCTGGAGAATTTCAATTTTGTTGTTTTCCTGGAGACGCTGCAGCTTCTGTAAAGATACAATCAAAGGCTTCCTTACTAAACATCACATGTAATTATGCAACAATACAATATGCTATTACTAGTGATAAATATTCTAATGAGACTATTTTTCTCAGTGTTTGGTATCACCAAATTACAAAGATAAGTTCCCAGATTCCTATTTTTGTGACATACCAAAGTCTCAAGCCGAAAAAATCAATAATGCGCATACCTGATTTATATTGCATTTATGTCAGGTCTGTCCTGAGTTCCCAGGTTAACAATCCTATGCTGAAACCACTTGACATGTAACTTTTCTTGAACCCCAGCTCTATCAGCATCACTCCAAAGACACACAACAGTTGTACTTGATGATCTTAAAGGTCTTTTCCAACCTAAATGATTCTGTGATTTGCCCGCTTGTATTGAACTTCTTTTTTATTTGTCCCAACAGTGATCTTAAATTTGGACCTCTCCAGTGGTAAAGTGCTGTTTTGTCACACAACCTTTGTCCTTGATTCACATGGCAGTTTTCCTTACATGACAAAAGCAATTGGTTGCTTGATTTTTCTTCAGAGCTACATTTAAAATGTGATTGCAGATAATGTTTGATATGTTCCTAATGCTACATCTCTTAAATTCCAGATGCAAAGGAATGAACTGGCACGACATATGCAGGAGTTCACTCAGGTTCACATGAGAATGATGGCTCAGAGTTTTCAAAATATCAGTGTTACTGCTGCAAATCCTGTACCCTTCATCAACGGCCTGCCCTTTGAGCCTGCCCTCTATTCACACGTGCCACATGCCGCGTACAACTGCAATCCAGAAGTTGAAAACTTCAAGGAAACTATTCAGCAGTTGGAAGGTCGTCTGGTAAGACAAGATCACCAAATCAGGGAACTCATTGCTAAAATGGAGACTCAGAACACTCACATGGCAGAACTCAGACGTACTATCCGAAATTTGGAGGGCAAGATTACTGAAATGGAGGCACAGCAATGTAATGGTATTTATATCTGGAAGATTGAGAACTTCAGTGGACTTCAGAAAGCCCAGGAAGAAGAGAGACCTGTTGTGATGCACAGTCCTGGCTTCTATACAGGGAAGCCTGGCTACAAGCTGTGCTTGCGCCTGCATATCCAATTACCAAATGCTCAGCGTTGTGCTAATTTTATATCTCTGTTTGTCCACACCATGCAAGGGGAATATGACAGCCATCTGCCCTGGCCCTTCCAAGGCACTATACGACTTTCTATTTTGGATCAATCAGAAGGCCCAGAAAGGCAGAATCACGAAGAAGTCATGGAAGCCAAGCCAGAGTTACTGGCCTTCCAGAGACCGACAATTCACCGCAATCCAAAAGGTTTTGGTTATGTGACTTTCATGCACCTGCAAAACTTGAAACAGAGAACCTTCATAAAGGATGACACGCTTCTGGTGCGCTGTGAGGTTCTGACGCGCCTGGACTTGAACAGTGTGCGCAGAGAAGGATTCCAGGCTCGCAGTACTGACGGAGCCGTGTAGCCTGTAAGTCTTAACCCGAGGAGTGGAGCCATTAGTCGTGTTTTTCCACACAGGTTACAGAGTGCTTCATTGTCCACATAGCAACTACGATCTTTTACAAATGCAGCCTAACATAGTTGATCTTCCCCTGAATGGAACTTCGTTGTCGCTGGTATATTTTTTTCTGTATGAAGTCATGTATTTAAATATTTGGTAAGGTTCTCTCTTAAAATAATAAGCTACTTTTGTAGCAAGCTAACTAAATGAAGTTTTAATCAACATTTAACTGCCTACAGGAGAATCCTATTGCAGAACCTGTACATCTCCGTTTGGTAAAACTTAAGTCATATTGAATAGAGTTGTAAGTCTTTTCACCTCAGTGCCTTGGAATAGATACTGTAGCAAGGAAGTAGTGAAATTAATAAAGATGAGGGATTTTTTTGCTTGTTTTTTCACAGAGCTTGGGAAAGTTGAGACGGTGTCTATATTGACTTATGTAGAATTTTGCATTGGCTGTGTGTCTCTTGAAATCTGCAGTTAGATTAAGACTGTTCATGTCACCGAGGGTTCAGGTATGCTTTGACCTTTCCCTCCTGCAGTTAGCATCAGGAGGTTGCATGTTGATGCGGAGTTGATGCTGGCATTTCCAAAAGACGTGGTAGTGTTGTGGAGAAGGCTAAATTACTATGAGCTGAGTTCACTGAAGAAATATTGTAAGGTGGTCTGAAAGTGCCTCCCTAATTCTCTTTCTTTTGCTAAATCTTTCTATGTGTGTGTTCTAGGCCCAAAATGTCAACCACAATAGCCAAGATAAAAATTTTACATTTGAATGAAATAACTCTGTGCTGGTGGGATCTCCTTCTCGTGCTGGGCATTTTTCAGGTTGAGTGGATACATGAGCAAAGGGATGTACTAACTAGAGAGGGTGATGCAGAATTTGTTTTACTGTTGTTGAAACCCAAATTTTTACCGAAGCTGAACTTGTGACCTACATCTGTTCAGGTGATCTCTTGGTGTTGTGGGTGACCTACAACCCATGTCACCTCCTATGAATTCTCAGTGGGCAGCTGCCATATCAACATCCAACTGCTGTGGGTATTTCCTGTCCCTTTAGACAATAGGAGCTGGGCCAGCTCAGCACTTTGGACGGTAAGGAAAGCCTAATAATACAACGGTGTCAGGAAAAATCGTAATCCTGTTTGCTCTTAGGAAGAAAATCTGGCTTCCACAGTTACTCATTTATCAAACACTAGGCTCACTGTGGTGTCAAGGATTCATGAGCTTCATAATGGTGAGTGTATTCTTGTTTTCTGTACTGACTGATTATATGCCATGTAAATGTTTTGACCAGTCAAAGCTGAATAGTTCAAGTTCACTGGTGCTAAAAATTTTAACTTGGCATGGTGCTGATAAAGTTCTGAATCTTGTCTTTAAAAGGAGGGGAGAAAAAAGTTTTGTTCACCCCATAACCTACATACATATTCTGATACTGAAGAAAGAACTAAATGATGCATGAGCATATGTGTAATACTTATCCAGTCTAGTGAAACAACCTAAAGAGTTGAGACACTGAAGAGTATTCCAACTATTCAGCCTCATCATAGCAATACCAGTGGGGAAAGGGCATATGCCTAATATATACAAGACAAAGACTACTATGGTATAGTGATTTGGGACAATACTTTGCCTGCATGAGATATAAAAGTTCCAGCACCCAAGCTACCACTTTGTTCATCATATCCAAATGAGTAAAATTTCTTCTGCAAGTAGAAAAGTAGAACCTATTAGGTGAAGCAGGATTGTGTTCAGTGGAGTATTGTCACTACTGAGACATGACCTTCCTGGCTAATGGTAAATGCAGTTAGTTGTTGATGACTTTAGTGTATTCTCTGTGATTAGGGAACAGGTGAGCATATACTACCTAAAACAGGGAAAGAGCTCTGCTTTAAAACTGTGGGTTTAAGCTTCTGAAGTGGTTTTTGTAATGAATAGCCTCGTCCTATCAGCTGAATTGTTCTGGAGTGTCTTCAGTTAGAGCATTCTCAGTAGTTAAGCCATTCTTAACCAAGAGCTGTTGTACAGACCCACTGTATGCAGAAGGCACTGTACACTAGTTCTCCATTTTCAAGCTGTGTTAGTTATCCATGTTTTTTCAAGATGCTCAAAGACTGCCCTTCTCTTTTATTTCCCCTTTTCTTGTTTTTTGGGGTCAGGCAGGGAGGTAGGGGGAGATGGTCAGAAGAAACACTTGTCATTTGAGAGCTTCTTCCTGCTCCAGGTCCTTTCTCGACTTAGTGTGAGTAACAAAACTGTCCTTATTCAAATCATTTATACCCAATAAGTATAAAACCCGCCAAGTGCATTAACATTTTCTTTGCTTTTGGAGATCTGCCTTCTGAATGGAATATTTGCTTGGAGCCTTATCTGCTACATGTGATGTACTTCTGGCCTCTGAAGAGGAAACTCAGTTTGGTGGCAGGATTTAAATGATTCAGGTTAATATTGTACAATAGCACAAGCCAATAGGGAATAGAAAGCTGCTGCATGTATAATAACTGTATTGGCCACAGTAATGTGGATGCTTTATTCACTGCTGCTATTCTACTGGGTTTGTATTTTTATATTACCAACTAGAACTCTGAGTGATGACAAATTACTGTAATGCCAGATTATTACATGAGAGACTGTCAGAGCTAATTAGCTAAGTATCAGTTAAATCTTACTGTCATAAGAAATTGTATTAACAAAATATTTATTCATGTACTTGTTTCATTTTCCCCCTTTCCTTTTCTTCAAATCTCTTCTTTTGAGAACTTGCTTTACCATGGTGGATTGAGGTATAATTGCTAGAACTACTTAAATGGAAGGAGAAGAGTCTGCAGCATTGAGAGTTGTTTCTAAAACAGATACGAAGAAATACGGGGATTTAACCCATGCCCTGTGTAATTTGTTCAGCAATGGGATTTAGTTCTGTAACTCAATGTTTGCAGCATTACTGGATCTCAAGGTGGTTCAAAAAGTGGCTTAGCTTCTTTTATGTTCCAAATTTGTGTTGTCTTTAGTATGTTTTAAGTCACCCACTCTTAGTATGTGTATTTGCAAAGCTGCTATGGCACAAATTTTCCAATTATAATATATTATGAATGTGTTATCTTTTTGCCTCTGAATGTCTACCCCTGCAGGGCAGGGAAAATTATTTTGCTAAAAATGTTGGTATGTAATGTATATGTGGGAGCTCAGATAAGGTGAGATGCATAGAGTTGGTTTTTAAGTGGTCTCGTGATGTGTCTGGTCATGTTTGCTATCAAGGGATTAAACTTGCTAATGACATGAAATCAGGATGACCTTTCTCTTATTTAGAGATGGCAACAGACCAAATACATTGATGATGGATGCAAAAGATTACTCTGGGTCAATGTTAAAGGTGTGGATTGATTTGCTTTTGAACAAAATGAAAGTACTCCTGTTCCCTTGGATATATTGATCGATAGTTTAATATATTTTGTAATTAATGCACAGCTATATTTCTGACAGGACTTTAAAAAATAAACTAATTAAACTGTGCATGGCATGGTGCATCTTTATTCATATGGAGGGCTATTCAAAAAGATTAACTGATATAGGACAGTTTGTCTTGTGGGTTTCAGAATGGGCTGGTTTTTAACACAGGAGGACTATGTATCATAAAGCACCAAGAGGGCAAAGAATGTATTTCAAGATTAAAAACTCCTGGCATTTTTGAAGGATATTGATAGTTCTGTTCGTTACTAGAAGATACAGCTCATGAAATTGATAGTAAACTGTAAGTGTTCTCATGATCATCCTTTAATTTAAGATGCAGCTCTGAAAAAAAACTGCACACTCTCACCTTTGGCCACATCTGCTTGTTTGTTTCTTTTGTCGCAAAAGCAACTATGGGATGAAGCTCTGTTGCAAGAAACGGATCGGAAGCCAAAGGGAAGTCCTCTGTGAGTAAGAGAAGTAAGTGCTTCATTGCAGTCTGATTTATCTCAACCTGGATCTGTCTTTTAATAGCATCTGCAGGAAGAGACTCAAAACCTTCAAATTCTTCTAAGTGAGTGGTACTGCAGTAATGCAGTGCAGTTAATGTCAAGTTAATTACGACTTTGTCTTTCATCCAGGTTGGTCCTAATAGCTTCTCTGTGAGTAAGGGCTGGGAAAGCCTGCTCAGATCCTGGTTATCTGCTGTTAATCCATTTTCAATGTTCCACATTTTAAGTGCACTACAATCTTTTGATGAGAGGAAGTAATAATGACCTCTTTTTAAGCAGGGAAAGCAGGCAGTTGCAGCTGCCCCTAGGAACGGAAAGTCCACCTGCAGAAACAGAAGATGGCAGCAATATAAGAGTGTGTTCACACCCATGTACAAATGTACATGTACCTGTATGTTTCTGAAAAAATCTGACTAAACCAGATATGAACCAGGATGTTCTGACTATTTTTTTGGACAAACACCAGCTCCTTGCAGTGATCACAAGAAGAATGTGTTTGTTTTAGCTAAAATCCTTACTAGTGCCAAAGCAGTTGCTTTGCTGCCTCATCCCCAAAAAGCACAAGCCCAATACTACAGCTGTTCCATCTGGAAAGGAAACTCCCTGTGCTATTGCCCACTACACTGTCCTGGGTGAGTACACACAGTGCTAGACTTCAGCTCTTCTGGGCTGTGTCTCTCATTTAGAAGCTGTGACTATTTAGCCTGTTCCAAGGCAGCATTTACAGACGTCAACAAAACTTCCTGAATTAGCCCCAAAACAGGGTTGAGTATACTGTTGGCATATACAACTAATAGGAGGCAATTAATAGGAGGTTAATGGACCAGAAATGGTGAGTAGGGAAGCTAGGCCTGTCTGGATGAAATGAGTAAGATGGCTGATGAATTCTGCCCATTACTCATCTTGGATTAAAAAAAAAAAAAAGAACACCTCCTACCACTGAAATAGGAAATTTTTATGCTAGCACAAAAAAACTACCAAAGGAAACAGTGCACTGTCACCAGTCTCACCCTCATCGTTTGCCACCACTGAGCCTTTGTGCACTCCATCTGCAAGGGGCAGCTTTACCATTCTGGACTGAGTGGACCCTGGTGCCACCACCTCCCTTACAGGAACTGACAGTCTTACTGACCTTGAAATACCAAATGTCAGGATCGGTTGCCTTCAGGTGTTTTCCCTTACTGGTTTTGAGGTTTTTTTACCATTAAACCTAGCCTCCTTGATAAATACACGTGTCTGAGCACATAGGCAGCTATGTGCTTAAGTTATTTTAAGCTTGCCAGGGCTCAGAATGTCTGAAGAGTTCATGCTAGTTCTGCAGTCCTTTCCAGTTCGCAGCAGCAATAAGAAAAAAAAACAACCCAGAGACAGAACTGTCCTTGTTTCTCCTATCCTTTTTCATTTCCTCTTGCCTGCAAGGAAGCAGATTCTGTAGTAGTCATCATATCTCGAGTCTGCCCTCATTCATGTTTTATCCCAAGCAAACTGTCGCCACCACTTCTCAACCTCTCTAAAAGACTGCAGTGTTCTCTGCTTCAAAGAAAATTGTAAAAACAAATTTACCTTGCTCTTGTATGCTGAAGGCAGAGCAGATGAAGACTGAGCTACAGCATCATGAAGATAACCTTTCTGCTCAAATCCTGGGGCCCTGCTTCAGTGTTTTGTCTTTTGGGTGATCATGTTCTTTGAACCTCTTTGCTCCACTGCAACAGCCACTTCGGTTTTGTACCTCTGAAAGGCTTGTTTTGGTTGAGGGTTTTCCTTGGATGGAATAGGAAAATTCCTGAAGCTGTATGAGAGGAGGAGATTGTGCAATAGGAAAATAATTTTCTTATTAGCTGCAGTCCCAGCCTTGACCAATGAGCCTTCTTTTGCTTTTGTTTTGTGCTGTGAGGCCATACAGCCCATGAGTGTTCCTGAGTTTAGTGATTTCATCCTGCTCAGCTCCCAGTCAGCGCTCTGTTGCCTCCTGGAGCTGGCAGTTCTTCCATGCAACTGCAGATGGTTATTCCAGCTGGATCACTGCCCCTGGGAGCCAGTCACCCAGTGATGAAGCAGGGGAAAAGCCCTGGTCTACTCCTGGTCCTGAAGATCCCAGCTGACAGTTTCTCACTGAGGTACCAGCAGGTTTGACTTGGCTCAGACAGACCTGGCAGGTGCTGGCTTGGGGAAAAACAGATCCATAGGCCATACAAGATTCCTGGTGGCTTTTGTCCAGGAGACTTATCTCACTCACCAGTGAAGCAGACAAGGTGTAAACAAAGCCGTGTTTTAGGAGCTGGGTACTGACAATTTGGGGAAAAAAAAACCCTTCTGCAATCTCTCAGCTGATTAAAAGGAGGAGCAATAGCTTGCTAAAAGCCCTGTGATAAACTGTCCAAAAACCATGAGGTTTCAGTTTCTTAGCCCTCCCAAACTGAACCCGATTTCCATGAAACTCAGCTGATAACGGACACGCTGAAGTGAAAAGGCAGGGGGGGGAAAAAAAGCTACAACACAAATCTTTCCTTGTCTCACCTGACGTGCAGGGCCCTGACTCCTCTGCTACAGACCAGTATGAGTAACTTGCTGGTTTTCCCTTCTGTTTTCAGCAGCAGATGCTCCTCTTGCTGAGTGCTCACACAGCAGGTGTCAGGTGAAGGGGTGAAGTCCATGAGTTTGGCCTGTTAAGTCCTACAACTGTAGTCTTGAATTAGCATTTGTATTTCCATTCTGGTATTTATGCATGCGTGGCCGTTTCTCTCCGAGATTTAACTTTGTTGCTGCCTTTAATGAAGCGATAGTTTCAGCCAGGTATGACCTTGGCCTTTGCTAACAGGGTGTTAAAGAGCAAAGGCACTGCCAAGGAAAAGTGACAGCTACAAGTTTTCCTAGTTTCAATATCACACCCAGGTGTGATAAACTTCATACAGTGTGCAGTTTAGACTTGCCTAAGCAAGTGCCTCCAGAGTGATTCACCTCCTAGAAACAACTCCCTGAGCTTGAGTTTCTTCATGCAAAAGTCCTTTATATAGGCATATGCCTGTACTCATCCTTCTAGATAAAATGCAAGGACTGAATATTTTAAATTCATCTAGGTGATCTGGATCCTCTGGGAATGGAAGGGGTTTAGATTTTATACGGGTAGAAAACGTAACAATGCTGAAAGGCAAGTCAGTACTGTTGGGAGAAGGAAAGTCAGACCAGGAAACACCATGACCAAACAAGTAAGCAGCAGAACAGCAATGAGTGCCCACAGTGGATTTCCTGGCTCCATGTACATGGCTTTCAGACAGCTGTGGAAACCAGGGTGTGAATGCAAAGGAGCCATATTTTAACCTCTGCCTATTTGACTCCTATATATTCTCAGTCCAGTTGTAATAGTCTCAGATAAAGAAAACAAAGTAATGATAAAAGAAAACAAGCAATACAAAACTAAAAATAAAAGTAGATCTATAAAGACATGTTTTAAAATTATTAAATGTATTATAATATTGATGTACTGTATTAAATATATACAAATATAATGTATACTGTAAATAGATCACATATAATACACTACATATCTATATAAAGAAAATAAAAATCATTAACTCTAATAAAGATAGCCCCAGTCCAGTCGTCCCCAGGTTTTTGAGCCAGAACTGTGCATTCAACACCTTCACAAGTCCTTACCAAAATCAGAAAGAATAAAAGCAAGGGTAAGCCTTTCTACCATGGAACTGTATTTCCTCACAGTTCCTTTGAGCTGCACCTCGAATCCTGTGCTCAATTTTGGGCCCCTCACTGCAAGAAAGACATTCAGGGCTTGGCCCGTGGGTTCTGCCCTCCTCCTCCTCTCAAACCCACATTTTCTGCAGTAACACCCAGTACAGCCCGAGCCAGAGGCACCACAGCACCCCGGTGCACACAGTGGGTGCAGAGGCGAGGGGTGCCCCTGTCCCAGGCACAGCCGAGGGAAGGGAGGGCTGGCTTGCAAACAGGGTAAGGGACAGGGACACATTTGTTTTCCTCTAAGACTCTCAAAAGCCCATTTGAGGCTCCCCCAGTAAGGGCAAACCCAAGCAAGCAAGGTAGGAACAACACATCTGCAAAGCAAATCGTCACAGCCTCAAAGGCCTAATTCTGCTCGCTGGTCCCTCCACAGCCCCTACAAACAGCAGGGCCTGCCGCTGAACGCACCCTCACTGTTTCTGTCACAGAGAGATGAGTCTTTCTAACCACTGCCAAGCCAGAGGAGGGGTGGAGAGAGGCGGCTGCTGCTGCCCTCTGAAGGCATCACCGGCTCTGCGAGTCAATCAGCTCATCACGACAATGAGGAAAAAAAGCAAAAAGATGGGAGGGGTACAGATCTTGAACCATTTCCTCTCCACACTGTAAACCCCAAGCACAGGAGGACAGTTATGTCGATGCAGACAAACAGAGGATTAGATTAAGCATTGGGTAAAGCCAAAGAAATAAGCTTTTGAAAATGGGCTTGTTTGTTTGCCTGACAAGCATGGGTGTCTTGTTCACACCAGCTCATACATTTTAATAAGCTAGGGGGAGGCTCGTGGCAAATCCTCTCAGGTCTCATCTACTGCAACATTTACTTTGATTTCAAAGAGCAGGGCTTTTAAAGACATGGGGACACTGTGACAGAGGAATGACAGATGGCGGCAGCTACTTTTCCCAGCAGTTGCTAAGGGCACTTCCCTGTCTGACCATCCAGGAGCCACTCTGTCAGTCACACTCATCCCACTCCCGAGTTTCACTGCTGCGATCAGAGTCCCTTCACAGCAGGCAGCTCCAGCGACCTCAAGGATGCCCCTCTTGGCTCCTTGCACACCCCACACTCACACAGTCAGACAAGGTTTCCTTACCGGCTCAGCCGTGGGTTTCCCACAGTTCAGGGGGTGGGAATGTGACTGCCAGAGCGACTCCTGGATGGTCAGACAGGAACATTTCCTTAACACACTGCTGTTGAGGATGAGCCACTGCGTTTAACCAGGACCACGGGTGCAGTGGGCAGCAGGCCTCCAACCTGCCGCAGGGCTTTCAGGGAAGAAAGATATCTAACATTTAAGAGCCAGAAAAGAAACTGATGGTACCCAGTGACAGGCTGAATGGAGGAGCTCAGAGGAGCTCCATGTGCACTACCAAATGCAGTGATGCTTAGCATGTAATAGCCATCCACCACTGTCTTCTGAAAAAAAAACAGGATGGGGGAAAACCACAAGAAATCCTCTGCACTCACTCAAACTTGTAACAGACAGTGTCTCTCAATCCCTGAGATTCAAAGTCTGAAAATGCACAACAGAACTCCTCTCCCACACCCACCAAAAAAAAAATTATTAGAGCAGGGTGTTTTTCATAAACATAGTGCATATACCACATGAGAGAGACTTTTCACACATACTGTCAGTTCTCTCCTGCAGAACAGCCTCTCCCACCCTCTCATCTCATATCCAACCACACAGCAAATACATAATCCATTGGCCTGAGATGTGCCCAAAGAAAGACAAGTTGTCACAGTGAAGCTGTCCCTTAGAGACAGATGTGTAGGAAACAAGGGTGAACATGATTCTACTCCAAGAACCATTGATAAGTCAGTAAGTGTTTAGTGTGAAGAAGATTAAAAACCCACAGTGGAAAACAAGGCTGGCTTACCAACAACAGGTGTAAATCAGTCCCAGAGGCTACAGGGTGGGTGATTTATGGCACAGAGTCTGGGGGTTCTTACTGACATTTAGAGATTATATATATGTACAAAAATTCTGGAACTTTCTAGGTAGTCCTGTTGCCGTACTGCCTTGAACCCTGAGCATTTCATAATTGGTCTGCGTGCTCTTTGAGAAGCCCAAACCATTCTCACAGAACTCACTCGTCCAGGTTTAAAAAAAAAAAAAAATTCAATTATTTTAGCAACTGCAGAAAACTCCTGTGAGCCAATGAAGTTGTCTTCATAAATTTCGAGGTCAGAAAGAATGATTCCCTGACTTCAATCTGTTTTCCAATGTGACAGAGGTTATTACTGCACAGTCTATAATAATTATGCCACAAGAATTACGAACTAGCTCTTGGCATAGTGCAACTTAGCTTTGAAGCCAAACGACAGACACTTCAAACAGCAACTCCCTGAATACCACTGCAATGTATAGCAACTGCAAATCTACTCTGTACTATGGCAGCAGTTTAGGGTAGGCGAGACCCTTCAAGCCATTGTCTTTTTGTTAGTTTAAGGAGATTGCTTTCCTTTTGCTCATTGCAAAGTCTGGTGATCAAACTATAATGAAGCCTCTACTTTCTGTTATATCAATTATTTGAGTGAAGATTAATCTAAGCTATTTCCTTTACCTGCATGTATCTCTTCTTCCTTGCTCTCTCCCATACATTCTCCCATACAGGTGATTCTCCTACACACAAATCTGTATTTGTAGCCCCAGGAGTGTGTTGGCCATGCACAGCGAGCAACTACTGATAAATAAGGACAATTTTCAGTTCACTTACTTCTGCACTGGAATTGTTATCATCTTCTTTTCATCATTTGGCTTGGAGAAATGCACCCAAACTACTGATACTGTGAGCTGCCACTCCTTGTGTACTTCGACCTGGAGAAGGCCCTAGAAGGGAACTTACACACAGCAGAGATGTAAACTGGCACAACATTTATACAGCACTTGCTCTCCCAGGTGGAAATATTGGTTGGATACAATTAACAAGGGTACTCCAGGTATCTTCAGATGCAAGTAGTGAATAAAGGGCAGCCAATTCTCAGGTGGAAAGTGCCAGTTATTTTACAGCATGCAATTTTGAGCACCATATTGATCAGAATGTGCTGTACCTTTGCTGCTAAGTTGTTTTAAAAGCTTGTATTGCTGTTTTAAAGCTTTTGTTTATGTAGCTGAGTGCTTGGTGCCCTTACCTGGAGCTGTTGGGATAGCTAGGGGAAGAGACAGCACTCTCCAAAAGTGGACAAGCAAGAATATACCATTTAACCTATTGTGCTGCCAGATCCACCTTCCACATTTGAAATATGAATAGGATGACTAATTACCTCCTCTTTGCTCAGGGAAATACCAAATACACCACTCTTCACACTAAGAGGAAAATTTGCAGCAACTTTCCTACAGAGAATGTTGGCTGTGGGCTGAATTTCCAGCTCATATCCCCCTGGGAAACTCCCTGGGCACTGTGGGCCATCCGTGCCAGGGTGGGTCCTGCTTTCTCACCTGTCTTCCTGAGTGGGAAGCAGTGCTGGCTCTGCACAGACCTGTCCCAAG
The DNA here is from genome assembly GCA_013400975.1 of Atrichornis clamosus. Classification (NCBI taxonomy): domain Eukaryota; kingdom Metazoa; phylum Chordata; class Aves; order Passeriformes; family Menuridae; genus Atrichornis; species Atrichornis clamosus. Next base: position 29,604 of record WBMZ01005212.1, read on the forward strand.
TAGGGGAGCCAGGGAACACAGCCAGCCTGGCCTCTTTCTGGAGCTTAGACACCCATTTGGTGGCTTTGTGTAATGCACACCTTTCTTTCAGGAGCAGCTGGCACTCTTCCAGGCCCCTCCACAGCCCCTTGAAGACAGGCCACTGACCAAACTGCACAGGAGACTGGCACAACATGACTGTGCCAGGCCCAGGAGTCCTGCTGCTGGCATCAGGAAGGAGCTAGGTTGGCAAGAAACAGGGAATCCAGTTAGGGAAATTTGCTACTCCAAGTCTACAGCAGAATTAGGAAGTTCATGTAAGTAAGCACACCATAAATACCACAATTTGTCTCTCACTTGACCTTCAGTTGCTCCTCTCTGGGACACACAGGCTGCCTGTAAGATCCAAACATTTTCAGTCTGATGACTCAGTTGTAAATGCCAAAAGGCCATTCCTTCCAGGTGAACCCACTGCCACTTGGATCCAAGAAGAAAGGCCAATACCCTATCTCAGCATCAATCCAAATTCTGCAGCGTTCACCCTGCTGCTATCAGTGCCAGCAGCAAGATCTATTGCACTTCTTCTGACTGAAAAATACCCAAAAAAACGAAGTTGCTGCCCACCAGGCTAGGGACAGAAGCAGCTCTTTTTGGCAATACAAACATGTGCTTGACTATGGGGAATATCAGGAAAAAGGTCAGTTGTACTAAGAATAGCTTTCTGCTGAGGCCCCCTCAGTAAGTTTATGACAGAACTGTCTGGACACAGAGAATAAATCACTTACCTTAAGAAGGAGACACAGTAAAAAGAGAAGACAGGTTCGGTGTGAAGAGAAGTGATTCAATCTGAGTAATTATCGAGGTAGAAGGCAACAGGCCTTGGGAGGTGGTGAGAGAAATTCCTTCTTCCCATTCTGACAGTTACTCCGGGAGGCTTTCTCAGGTTGGTGACCATGAAGGTAGAAAAGACCTGCCTGTGGCCCTGTCACTGCTGTGTGACACGGTGAGCAACAAAGTGCAACTCCAAACCAGACCCTGTATCCAAAGTGCAAGTGTTTCTCATGCCACAGCTCTGGCCTGGGGACAGTCTCTGCTTCCAGGGGACTGGAAGCTTCCTCAGCAGAGGGCAGCCACTCAGAGCTGCTCCCAGGGCTGCTCCATGCCAGCCTCACACTGCCATCATGGCACAGCTTTCCAACCACCTCCAGGTTCACCCAGCCTGCACAAGAAATGCACTTGCAGAGGTTTGTGCCATCTCACGTGGCTGTAGCAGTGCTGCTCACGGCCATACACTCAGTGTGGTTTACAGAACAAGTTGTTGTTTACTTCAGTTTACAAAGTAGAGCCATCAGCTTTAATTCTCCCAAAAAACCAAAACAACTGGGGAAGTGCATGATTCAGAGGGCTTGGTGCAAATTTTTGCAAAGTAACAGACACAAAACCAAAATAATTCAAATTATACATATGAGTAAAACAAAAGAAATTCAAGTTAAAACCAGGACTAACTCCTATCAGCCCTAGAGATGATCCAAGAATATGTCAGGAAATAAATAAATCATTCTAATTTTCACCATAAAAGAGGATGCTGCTTGCCAGTCCAAATGGTTTGGGTATTTACAGAAGGCAAACGGGTTACAGGAAAGAAGAAAAGCATTCCTAAAAGTGAACTGAAATGCTGCAGAGTGACCACTTCTCCACATGCCTCAGTGTGACTAAGAGAAGGCCTTAAATGACAGCCAGGGGCCAAGGAAATTAATTGTGAGAAGGACACCACACTGGAGAGACTGTGCCAAGGTGAGACCAGCATGGTCTACTAAGCCTGGCTGTCACCACAGAGATTGTGAAGCCCCCCCACAATCCATGGCTGCCCTGGGGCAGCTGACAAGAAGTTGGCCTGATCCATCCAATTTATGAATAGGAGAGCAATTTATCCCATAATCCATCTGAAGGGAATACCTCTTGAAGGCGTATCTTCCTGGCCTGCCCTGGACTGTGGATGCTCTGAGGAAGAGGCAGCCAGCACAACTGAGCTTCTGTTCTTCACATGGAAAGCACAGCTGGGGATCCAAACACTCCACTCCAAGAGCTACGGAGCCTCAGGTGATGGCAGGAAAAGGAGGCCCTTTCAAGTACCTCTTTCAACATTTGCAAACCACAGCAGCCAAAGCAACACTTTCATTTATAAAGACAGTGTGGCTTGTGCTCATTGCTGGTATTTCTGATGCTTTGTGGCCAAATAATAATCTGCTTTCTTTTTGCTGCACATGCTACTAATGCCAAACCCTGGCAGGTTGGAGCTGTACTTTCAGTGCAGCCAGTGGAGCAGAAGTCGTCTAATGAGCAACACAAGCAGGGCAAATTCTGCAGTTAACGTCATAGCATGCAAAAAAACATCCCAAAGGCTCATTTTAACCTTCTGTTTCCTTGTCAAGACGCATTTATTTACAGTCAGTACCACTAGGAGTAGACTCAAGAGGTAGTTGTGCTGTGTCCATATTTTTAATGGGATTTGACATTTAAGGCAGCATTTCAGTTCACCTCTAAGCCTATAATTACACTTGCAAATCTGCTTAGCAAGACATCAGCAGAGTATCCCAGGGGACAGCTTGAACAGATTGGATCTGTTCCCACAGGAGCAGCATTGGAGTACCAAGTGATGCTACAAAGCAGACACTGCAGACTGCAGTGCCTGACACCTGCAAACTGGACCCACCCCTAATCTTCAAAATAAAAACAAAACCAAAGACTGCTAAGAGCCCTCACTTTATCTTAAAAGCAATACTGCACTGAGTCAGATACCACTGGAGGTCAGGAGCACTTCATGAATACACTACTGAGCCACGACTGCCGCCTACACCCCGCTGATTATCTTTGGTCTCACGAAATCTGCAAATGCTAAAAGGACCAGGGTGGCCCAAGGATGAAATCCTGTTCATCACCTCCTGGTCTGGAGTCATGACGGCCCACTGCTGAGAAGCACCTTTACATCTCCCACACAAGTGCAGCATTTCCTTCCCAAAGGAATCCATTTAGCTTTCTCTTTTCATTGTAGCCCTATCACCACCGAAATTTAGAGAGCAAATTGATGCCAAATGCCAGGATGCTCAGTATCACATTTTGCTGAAAAATACCCAATTTATACCACAACCCCCAAGATACGACTGGAACCAAATAAAGTACATATGAAGTACTCAGCTCAGACTCCACATATATTCAGTTCTCTTCAGGTCTGGGGAAGAAAGAAAGTCTGATTTATTCTGGTTTGGACTTTTCATCCATGCTCATGAGAGGCAAAGTGAAGGATCTCCTTCTCTCACAAGCCACAGCCACCTCAGCAGATCTTTCTGCAGGATGCAAATGGTTTCATCCCTGAGTTCAACTTTAAAAGAGAAATTCAGTGCTCAGCATTCACCACGCTAGCACCAGAAGCAGAGAGAACATTGAGCAGAGAGGTCTCTACTGCAGGAATGAAGAGCAAAGAAGAAGCATAACACTGGGAAAGATGGAGAAAAGAAGAAAGAGCTGAATTTGCATCATACCAAAGAAACAGAAGGGAACCAGATGCCAAAAGGTTTATACTAGCAGAGGGAGAAAGCTTACAGAAGGCAGACTGTGCTGTTCAACAGCAAAACCTCTGCAGCTCTCAGTGGTCATTTGGGAACAGCCATTTGGGTACCTCCATCAACAAGGATCCCAGAGTGGTAAAAACACGTATCTAGACAGCATTCTCAGACATAAGAACCCTCGAGGCCATTTCTAAGACATGATCAAAATTCCTATTTTTCTCTTTTTTCCCCAGCAGGGATGACAGAACACTTTGTCCCGCTTAGTGCGCACAGTTCTCCACTCCCCAGCCAGCCCCCCTCTAGCCGACCGAGGTGCAGTTCAGCTCGGCAGGGTCCTGCCTGCCGGCTGCTGCCACCACTCCCTCTGGGCCGTCGGCAATGCTGGGCTCGCTGGAGCACTGCCTGTGGCTGAAACAGCTGGGCTGCAGGAGCAGGCATTTGTCGGAACTGTCCGATTCCTCAGTTACCATTCCCGTGTGCATCATGGAGGCCATGGCCAGCAGCTGGATATCCGAGTGCGCGTTGGCAACGGTGTGGCGACGGATGCTGCCACACTTCTCCAGGTAAGCCTCGCCCTCCTGCTCTGTCAGCGGGGTCAGGGCCATCTCGCTGGGCTGCCGGCTCGTGCCCACGTGAGATGAACAATTCAGTACGTCAGGCTTAGGACGGGATCTGGAGTACCGTCTCTCTGGAAGAGAAAAAGGAAGCAGGAGTGGTCAATAGCACACAAAATATTGCCCAAACTGCTAGGCTGGCCTCGGGGAACAGAGGGAGTTCAGTGAGCGGCTGCAGAGCGTCCCATCTCATTACCACTCAGAAACAGTCAGGTGCTCACGAGTTCACACTGCTGGGGCTTTGGAAAGGAGATCTGCTGCTCCCCCAGCAAGAACTGACCGCCCATCCTGCTGTAAGGAACGGTGCTGCTGCCTGTGAGAGAAGTGAGCCAGAAGGTCACAAGAGCAGCCAATGGACTTTCTTTAGCATTCTGGTGGTCTCCTCTCTTATCCAGGAGTGAAGATCGAGAAGGCGCTCTCACATTCAGGTTTACTAAAATAAGTGACACTAAAGTGGCACAAGTCTCCAGGACTTGAGTTGCCATCCCTTTCTCTGAGAAATTTCTCTCAGAAGGTGCCATTAGCTGTTGTCAATGTGGAATTCCTGATGCTTCTGCCTCTCCATTGGCCTAGAAAAACCCATTCTGCTGGCATTACCTCACTGTAGTTTTTAAAGATCATGCAAGAAAAAGAACATTTCATCCACTTTACAACACGTCTGGTTTAGAAGCTAGACACAGAAAACACCTAACAGGGCTTTATAATCTGCTCAGCAAAAGCAGTAAGGGGGAAACATGCCTGGTCTGCAGCGCAGACCCAAGGTGCAGTCCCCAGCCCCAGATTATGAAGCACTATTTCAATTCTGACCCTGAAAGCTTGAAGACAGGCAGGGGATGGAGTCTGTGCCTTGGCTCACTGTAATGCACCCCCAGCAGGTTGAATCAGACACTATCACTGCTCACCTGCTGGCTTCCACCGCCCTGCAGCACTGCCATGTGATGCTAAACACCTCCTGTGGGTCTATCCCCGCAGCAGCTGACAGAGATACTCCCTATCTCTCTCTTTGTTTCTCACGAACTTCACTGAAGTGCAGAGTCTCATTTCATAAAGTCAGAAGCCTTTAAACCATTTAGAAGGCTTCCACCAAGACTGCAGAGCATTAAGAGAGAGCAAAACAAAAAGCAAAGCAAAGCACACATCACTGAAGGTTGTAAGAGTTTTGGAAGCTTGTATCAGGAAGAAAAGCAGAAAACAAACTCTATATTGTTGCAGGGAGGAACAGGTGGGTAGCCAAAACTCCAGCCCTAGCAGCAGCCAAGCTATGGCAACACTTCACCCTGTTATTGCAGTAATACATTCATTCAGAATTGTTCACTTCGTGCTTAAGAGTACGCACAAATAATTTTTGAGGCTGGTTACAGCAAATAAACTATTTAGGTTTCATCTGCAGCTCAAGCCACAGCAAGCTGTGATGTTGATGGGCATTGGGATTTGACTCTTTTGAGGAAAAGATTAGGTAGAATTAGGCTAAACTCTGAAAATGCATATACTGCTTTATTTTTCCCCCTTTACTTTCTTGGCCACAAAAGACAGTCTCTTAAGGGAGTTGTCATGCATAGTTTAACTAGAAATTTTATTTCTATTTTGATGCCCTATGACCAGGAATATAAACTGGGAGGAGTTTTTCTGGGATTTTTTTGCAAGCCAACTCAGATCAGCAGTGATGTTAGGTTTAACACATGGGGGAGTAGGGCGGATGTTTTATCTTCTCTCCTATCCCCAGTATAAACCCTGATTCTCAGATAGCTGGATCCCTTTGGCATGCTCCATCCTTACAATGCCTAATTTACACAAACAGAGCAAGAAGGGTGCTAATAGAGAGCAGGTGGGAATGCTGCCATGGAGGATTCCCCTCTGTGAGCAGTCCTGTCCCCTTTCACACTGCTGCACTCCTCTCTCACTTTAAATCAACTTAAGACACAGCAGCCTTGCGGGCTGAAGCCTTATGTGTATTTCCAGCTGGGATCAGACACCTTCAGTCACATTTCTCAACACTCACTCATCCTGAAGGCTTGAGTCCAGAGGGCAGTTTGGCCTCCACAGCAGCTGTGGAGAATGCAATCACACCCAAAGCCCAGCTTCTGGGAAGTGAACTTCCTGAAAGCTGCTACGGGGAACCTACTGGGCATCATCATCGTTACAGGCTGCCCAGTGAGAAAAGAAACTGGTTCTGAGAAAGCAAAAAGGTGACTGAAAGAGGGAGAGAGGAAGAGAAAGAAGTTTGATTACAAGTGGAAGGAAAGGAAACCACCTCCACAGAAGCACTTTGAAAATACCAAGATCATTTGCAGAAAAGTGCTGGTTTGCAGTCCATGTCTTGTACTGCAAACAAAAGTTCCTTCTTTCCTTGTGCTCAGCACAGGGTGGAGCAGGGACAAAAGGCCACCTTGCAAATACACACAAATAAATGACAGCTAAAATCAAAGTAAATTCAATTATTTCAAGGCATATAAACTTTACAAGGCCAGTTTGTGGGTTTTTTTTTTTTTTTAATGGCACAAATGCCTCATTCAGATGGCACAAATCCAGGATAACTAGAAACTTAGCAGAGGTCAGGCAGCTACCTTTCAAACTATCCCAGCAGCATGCAGATGTCCATAAACAGCAAAGCAATCAAATTTGTCAAAGTCCAACTTTTACGGGGGATTTTGGTCTAGATGGAGCCTCAGGATCAGGTCTGCAAATCCACGCTGAACTCTACACCCATGTTCACTTGCCTAAGAGATATCTGATTGCCCAGCAACCACAAGAACAAAAATCCTGAGCCACAGTTTTATTAAAGCAATGCCATGTGTTTGTTACAGGCATTGATTGTGTGAGTCCTGGTAAGCCCTTCCACCACACGACCATCTTGGCCCCTGTGCTGCAGAGGTGTAGTACAGGACAGGTTGTGGGTTTCCAGCTTGCTACAATCTGCATCAAAGCCAAGGCTAAAGCTTATAAAAACAGAGGGAGAGTGGAGCTTTCTCCACTTGCTCTAGTCTCCTTTGATAATCTCCTTGACTATCAAATCAGTGTCACTATGCCCACCAGCTAGCCAATCTCTTCTGGCTGGCCACATGTGTAATCAGAGCTCCTGGATCATGTGTAAAGAAGCTTCCCAAAATAACCTTACTCTTCCTGAAGTGAAGTGCCTGTTCTCTCACCTAGACATGTTTATCCATATTTTAAACACAGAATTTTAATTCCTTTTTTAACAGAATCCTCAGATGGAAGAAAGACTCCATGCAAAAATCCCTATCATCCCTCAGAATTAATATGTGACAGTTCTGCTGTTTGCAAAGGCTGGTTGATGCAGCAGGCTAGCAAGAAGGGACTGGGAGCAGGCAGCAAAGGACCAGGTGCAGTCTCTCACTGCAGTGAAAGCAGTACACCAGGCATGGACCAGGGAGTTTTAAAACCTAGTCCTTCTCCAGAGAGAGGAGAGCCTTTTCAAGGGTGGGGGGGTGTGTGTGTACACAGTGATGGGGCACTAATAGTTCACTCAGTCATGGAAAAGAAAAAGCCCATCACAAAAATCTACACTCAGAAACATTAATCAGGACCTTCTCAAGGGTGTTTTAGCCGCTGTTTTCTGTCTCTCACGGAGTCGTGCACTGTTTCCTTTTCCAGCACGAATGCACACTGCCTCCCACCACCCAAGCTGCAACAGCTTCTGTACAATGTGCGTGTCTTACCGAGTAAGGAGGTGCTACCAGAGGAGCTGCGATCCTCACACAAACCCAAGAATGGTGACACCACCTGCTTGACCAATTCTTCCAGCTGTAGGTAGCCCTCAGTGGGGCCAGTAGGCTCATGGACACTCTGAAAATCAAACACAAAAAGTCAACATCACCCTTAAAAGGTTTTTGAGTAAAGCCTGGGGTCTATCAGTTGTCTCCGTACGGGAATGTCCCAGCTGTATCAGTAGAGCATTTGGAGCTGATGGAGGTTTGGGTGCCACTCAGGTCAGTGTCCCTGTTCAAGTCACAGTCACACCCTATGGACATGGAGCAGCCAGTTCTCTTTTCTAACCAGGGGACAGGAAGGTACAAGCTGTGCTCACACTGAGGACGTGCACAGTGTACTACAGCAATATAATCATACCAGGGCGCTTCTACCAGAAAACATCTCTTTGTAGAAAAGCCTTAACACGCCTTGGGCAAAGCACTGCTCTTTTCCTAGGCAGGACTGCAGGCAAAGCACCCTCTGTGGTTCAGCTTACAGCTGTGAAGATGGTAGATAACACTAACCAATCTAACAGTAATTTCAGAAACCGTTCAGACTTAACTTCCTGCAAAGCCTCAATAAACTTTTTTCCTCCAATACGTTGCTTGGAGATCCTCTTTGCTCTCAAGATTTTTTAATTAAAAAAAAAATTTCAGGAAAATTAAGGTAGCACTTTAATACCTCCTGCTGTTCCAGTCTGGGTCACTGGAACATCACAACAGTGAGAACTCATACAAAACTACAAGCTTGGCCATTTTTTGGTTGTGCTGCAGAAAGTTTCATTCTCAGACACTCATTATACTGGAGAAGAAATAAAAGCCACCAAGCTCTGTGGTGCAGTGGGCACGCTGAAGGGAAGGGATGTCAGCCAGAGGGATTTTTACAGGCTTGAGAGCTGGGGCTGTGCAGACTCACGATATTCAACAAGGTCAAAAGAAAGGTCCTGCACGTGGTTCAGGGGAAGGTTGGACGGGGCTCTGAGCAACCTGGAAGGTGTCCCTGGCCATGGCAGGAAGGTTGGAACTAGATCATCTTTAAGATCCCTCCAATCCAAACCATTCTATGATTTTATGAACCCGAACATGTAATACGGCATTTTGCAGGACTGTCAGGCTGGGCAATATTAAAAAAAACCCAAACCAACAAAAACCAGCTGGTATACTTGGCTGTATTTGGCATGCTTGAAAAGTATTCTGTTGAGATCTATATAAAGAGGGTAGTTATCACAGATGCTCTCCATCTCCTGGGAGAGGCCTTTAAAAGATGTACAGCATTTTGCCTGCTGCTAAAAGGTACTTCTCCTCTCACGGGCACTACTCAGCATTCCAGCCAGCCAAGGGGCTGGTGTTGGGCAGCCAGAAGCCACTGTTCATTCAAATTCCACTATCTGCTGTGATGGAGACTTGCCCTGTCATTGCAAAGCTGAGAAATCAGGAGAACTAGGGCACAAAGTGGCATTCAGAGAAGCTGCAAGATGAAAATTTATGTGAAAAAAGAGTCCAGAGACTGTTCCTAGATTGAGAGGAGAGGTACCAAGATCATACAAATGCCTGGCTCTTCCAAAGCAAGCTCTTTACCTCTTCCCAGAAAAGTGCAGGACATCCAAATTCAGCTGTCATTTTAACATTCACCACTCCCAAATAAGCACACATCACAACCCCTTCATCACACCCTCTACCTCCCCACTCTCCTTTCCAGTGTTTGTATCAGTTCAGTGAGGTCAAGATACCCAAGTGGAGTCAGATGAAGAAGAGGAAAGTCTCCCCACCTGCAGAATTAACAGCATCTGGACGATGGAACCTGGAAGCTTGGTCTGGACCAGGGGAAGAATTTCTTCCAACTTTATTTTTAGCAAGACCAAGTCTCTGAAGCCAAGAAGAGCAATCTGACGGATAGTCAACTCCTGACCCTAGAAAACAAAGAAGGCAAAATCCAAGAGTTGATAAAGGGATGTGTGAGCATCGCACCAACACGAGTGCACACAGACAGGAGGGTCTACTCTGCCCTGTGCTGCTGTGGCAAAACACATCCCGCTCATTCAGGTTGAGGATCCATGGTACTTTTAGGTTCTTTCCCTCTCAGTCTCACACAAATTCTGAAATGGGCATCACCTCATCTGTGGCACCAGCTGGGTTTGGAGTGAAGCCAAAAATCTCCCTGCAGTTCACCAAACGACTGTGTATTCATAAAAGCCCCCTGCCAATTTGTTCACAAACATTCAAAGCCCAGGCTGGATATAGCTTGTGCTTCTGCCAAGCGGAGCTGAGAAACCAGAGAAGGTTTGGTAGGGGCTGAAGTTGTTACAGAGTATTTCTTAGCTAAGCCTACCTCTGATCTGTATTCTACCCTCTTTTTGCTCAAGTCTGCACTTCAGACTTTGCTGATACGACAAAAATCTACAAGTTAGTCCATTACAGATTTCAGGATTTAGCTGGAGCAAAGCTAGTGAGACTGCTTGAACCAAGCATCACTCAAAAAAACAACAGCTTTGATATCCTCTGCAAAGCATTCCATGTCCTTCCAGTTACTCTTTTATATCAACAACACAAGTGAGTAGGCTTAACAGATGATATAATATTTCTCAGCATATTTAAACACAGTCAAACTCCATTTGGCATTCTGGTGTTAACCACCTTTCCCTCTGCTACATTTAATGTCTGCACTACTTTCTCTTGCCACACTGCAGCTTAACACCAGAAATTTTCCTCCCAGCCCTGCCTAGCACTTTCCAGCCTGAAAAGTTTGCCTTGTTCTTCTCAGTATGTTAATCTCTGCCCCATTGTCTGTTTGGGAATCATTTTATGATCTTCATAACACACTCAACATAGCAAATATTTAGCTGGAAGGAATTAACAGCAGTTAATCATTAATTCATAATAGGTTTCTTGTCATAATTAACAGCATTATCAATATGTAAATATGAATTAAAAACAATAGTCTGGAGGGCAGCTTGGCCATAATAAAAGCACTTTGCTGTTTTAAAACATCACTGTGTGTTTAGAAATATGGAGATGTAGGAAAGATCAGTCCCTAGCTTGGAACTATATTTCAGCAGCTGCAAACTTTTTATTTATATCATGCAGTTTAGTCCCATTAACTTCATACCCCATTTCAAAATGCAAACATGTTTCTGTGCCAAACAAAACAAGAGTTGCTATTCTTTTTTCCACACCAATAGTCACACCAACAGCTGCAACTATACGAAAGCCAGTCACCTGTTTACATAGTTTCCCTCTGTACAGCAATTTGACCAACTTGGCTGCTTAAAGGTCATATTTCTGCAATAGCTATGAGCCTTGGGGTTAACCTTAGCTGAGATAGGAAGTCACTTCGAGTTACTACCTTTGGTAACATACACTCACACATTTGGCTGGCTTAGTTTCACTCCATGGGCAGTTGCTGGCACCACAGAAGAGCACAACTAAATAATTGTGCTGATATTTGCAGGAAAGGATGGGGATCAACAACAAACTGGCGTTCCCATCTACCAGAGTAGCATACAAAGAACTGCAGCTTGATGAAAGACACTTGCTAGATGAGCTCTCTTCACATATTGTGACACACTGTATAAATGGTTACATACAGTTCCCTATTTCTAGGGAACGTCCAATCTTGTTATTAGGACACTGGCCTGGCATAAGAGCAGTTTCTACTTCTTGCTGCACCAGCAACTCTCTCTGTGGTCGCCTAGAGCAGTTTACTCTGAGTCAAAGTCTTGGCTGTATTTAGGCAGCTTAATCCATACCTTTGTGTAGTACTTAGGTATCTACAAAGCTTTAAATATCCTGTCTGTTACCTTTCAGTTCCTCATCCAGAAAGTGGCAATACTTCCCTAACTTTACAGCTTCTGTGATGTATTTTGAGTGACTCAAATATTGTGGCAAGACAAATACAGCAAAAAAACTATGCTTTCAAAGAATCTCAACATCCCATGGTCACACTTTCACCACTATAACCAAGTTACGGCCAAAAGCTGTACCCACAGTGCTGTAACTTCAGTTCCATTTCTCATCAGAGACCTTTAACAGCAGGGGAGTAGATTTTTCTGCTAAGGGGCAGAATTATTAGCACCAGTGGGTATGACACACAGTTAGCTCAACTGTTTCCACAGCACACAGGCAGCTGCAGTGCAGGCAAACCCCTGCTTAAATAGGTCACTCCCTCACTGAGAGTCAGTTGCAAAAGGAGAGAAAGGGAGGGTATTAGAGTTGCACAGTTGTACCTGTCAAACACTTACCTTTAAGCATCTGCAGCAAGGAAAGAACAAAAATAAACACAGTAGAAAGGTTAGTGTCTGTCTTTGCAGAAGTCCTTTCTCTTTTAGGAAATGCCAGCTTTAATAGGATTAGAGGAAAAGGGCAAGCTTTGAGCTTTACCTGCTGCCTTTCAAACAATACAAGGGAAAAATAATTTTTAAAGGCTTTGGAAAGAATGTCTTGTGGAAGAGGCAAAAGTCAAGGGGAGGAGGCTAACATTTCCAAGAACGTCATTCTCCACATGAGGTACATTTTTCTTTTTCTCTGATGGAAGAAAAGTTCAAAATAGGCTGGGGAGGTAATCAGACTGCTCATATGGAAACCCTGACTAAAACTACATTAAAAAATGATACAGCTCAACACTTCTAATGGGATACTCAGCTTTCAAATTACCCAGTGTAAAAAGGTCTTACATAAAGTGTTCATTCGGCTTCTACTCATAGATTTACCTGTCCCCTTATTAAAGCTGAAAAAAGCCCAACTGAGGATTTCCCAAAGGCACAAATGGGATGTAAGCCCTTCAAAAGTTGTTAGGGTGAGTTAAACACATTTCCTCCTGATCTAGTCTTCAGATTTATATCTCTGAAGTTGTCAGTGTTGTCATCTGCACAAACTGTCCCAGCTACTTAAAAAAGGAAGAATTTTGTATAAATACAAGTAGTCCAGAGCTTCAGTCTAGACAAGACATAGCCCAACAGTTTCAGTGTTCAAGCTTAGCTAAGCACAGAGAATAGACAATTGGGAATAAATTCAGCTCAAAACACTGTGCCTGTCCAGTAGATTTTAGCAGTTCTTCTTACACAGTTAACACTTGGATAAAATCTACTTCTTCCCAGATTTAGTTTAAAGGTTTTGACAACTATTTAGCCACTGGCCAAGCAGTGCTGCTGGCAGAGAAGTTTCCACTTGCCATTAGCAGGCATTGCAGTTACATTGCTTCACCTGACTGAACAGTAATTAAGATTACCTGGACTGGGTAGAATATTGCCTGGAGTGTAGGAAGAGTCTCTGTAAAATAGTGATCCCAGATTTCAGACAGGACATCAATGCGATCCTCACCTAAGAAAACAGAGATTGGGAGCAAGAGCTTTAGCGACAGGGACACTAAAATCAGCTTGGATATTCCAAGTACTCTCTAATTCCCCAAATAAGGGATACTTCACTTTCACAGTTTCTGCCCAAAACTCGACATCACCCAGCTAAGTTTCACCTTAACTGACTGACACAACACTGTGACCATAAATTCCTCTGTTGCTTAGTGCAAAGACAGTTCTGAGCAAAACAGGAGACCAATTCCAACAAGAGTGAAGCCCCTCTTCAAGCCAAGGCTTTAACTCCACAGCAAAGGAATGTGCAATCACACAGCTCACATGCTCAACTAGCAGGGAAGAGGCCACGCATAAGGCAGCTGAATCTGAAAACCAGCAGGTCACAGCCAACATCAGCTGATCATCCAACATCATCCTGCAAATGAGTCAGGGAGACCATTTACAAGAGCTGAGCCCCCTCCAGCAGTCACTCAGGTACCTGTCAGGAATCCTGACAAAGCCACTAACAACAAATGTAGCACTTGGCGAAGGTTCCCGAATGAAATTCCCTTGTGGCAACCTCTCATATGACTCCAGTTAGAACAAGCATCCCCNCACTTGTGGTAACCTCTCCAGTTAGAACAAGCATCCCCAAATGTAAGTGGGTACTTAAAATGAAGGCAGACTAAGTTACACCTCTCAGGATTCGCATAAAAGGAAAACAACTGTGATCAAATTGTGCTCACGGGTTTGACTTAGAGCTGTATACTCCTCAGCATTTGAGCCCAAAGCCTCTAAGTTTTTTAGCTAAAGGTTTCCAAGATTTTTTTTCAAGTTTTAGATACATCTCTGAAAACTCAGATGCAAATAAAGACTCAGGTTTAAAAACACAAGCTTCTGACAAAAGAATTTTCCAGGATACCTTTCACAGAGCCTCAGCTGGAGCTCACAAGCAGTCAAGACTCAAGGAGCAGTAATGCAAGATGGCTGCTGAAGACAAGTTTGAAGGCTCAGCCTCAAGGTCACTAAAGGCCCTACATGAGGAACTGGAAAACATGTAAAACTGCAACTCAAAGGAACCTTATTGCTCTGTACTGAAATGCTTTCCTCATCTGCAGTCTTCCACACAGACTTTCACCGTGCTTGCCCACGGGTTGTGCTGCTTAGGACACAGCCAGAGAGCAGAGAGCCAGCAGGACTAGATCCTGCAGACACCTCCCGTTGAGCAGAGCCCACCAACAACCACAGAAAGGTTCAAAGGGATGCTTCACTGTGCCAGATATGACTCTGGCTTCAAAACTGGAACTGCAAGCAGACAAGAACCCACCCAACACCCCCATAACAGTCACCCATTACCAGACACAGCCAAGTGTAAGTGAAAAAGCCAACAGGAAACAGACTAATTGAATGTTTAAATTTTTCCCTCCTCTGCCTCCTCCCCAGGACTGCAATGCTTTGCTCTGTGGAGACAGAATGAAATGTTAGAGATCACTTCTCCTTCTGAAGGGGAAGCAGGAATGGTTTGTTTCTTCAAAAAATCATAAATCCTGCAGGCATTGAAAGAGATGCTGACAGACTGTATAAAGAAAAATCACATTAAAGTAAGAGGCTGCGATTGAAAAACAGACACAGATAAAACACTGCCATGCCCTGCAGACACATTATTCTGTGTCTGAGTGCTGGGGCAGTAGAAATTTTCCAGGAAGACAGAGCTCACCAAGAAATGTGTACAAGAAATCCTCACTGCTGTGACCACAAGACCTGCAACAAGCCTACACATTTTGACAGAAAGGTGCCCGTGACTCATCTCCTGCAGTGATGCCAGCCTGCACAGGAAAAGTGGCTCCAGTGTCACTTCAAACTAGGGACAGAAAAATGAGATACAGGGTTTTGCTACCTGCCTGGGAAACCCTATCTTACCCAAACTACCTGAGCATCTGCAAAATACTCTTAGGCAGCTCTCAGCTTATTACAGACTCAAACTCAATTTTCATAATGCTAAAGCAGATATTGGAATAGTTTTATATGAATACAGACACCAAAGTCTGTGAAGCAATCATTCTGAAGAGCTGGCAGCAGCAGGGCATGTACCCACACACCAGAAAATGCAGGAGTCTGCCTTTTTTCCTCCCTTACAGGGTCAGTGCTGAAGAAGCACAAAACAAGCAGCAGGCTGGCAACTCCTTAACTCCTCTGGGGCCCAAATCCTACAGCGGCCAGCTGAGTGAAGTCACTTGGTGAAGAATGGTACGGAGGAATCCAGCACCAGCAATGACGTGAGATTAGAAGCATCTATTGGCATTCAATGACCCACAAACAACAAACACACTGGTGATTAGCAAGAGATCTTCCCTGCAGGCTAGAAAACTGGGTCAAACCAAACAGCCGCTTAGCTTTGAATAAAGACGTGCTGGCTTAGCTTGAGCAAACAGTTACTAAATGTGACCAGCTCCACACACCTCCAACACTGAGTGGCCGCACAATGCTCGCCGTGGTCTACAGGCCCTGCGGTAGCAAGCATCTGTACCCCAGTGGTTTGAACACAACTCCGTGTGTGATCAACTTCTTTCCTGAAGGATTTCATCCTCACCCAAAGGACTGCTTTTTCTTTAAATTTACACAAAGCTTGATGGTTCAGCTCTCAAAAGCGTGACAGAGAAACCAAAACTGTGCTTGCGTGAAGTTACAAATCACATTGAGAAATAGAAGGCAGAAGGCAGTTCCAAGCAGTTTTGCAACAGGACCCATGTCCAGATGAGAACTGCTCTGAGCCCAGGTTCAGCTGCCACACAAGACCCATGCTCCTGCTTGCATGATGCGTTGTGGCTGGTGGGAGCACTGTGGCTCTGTGGCTGTTCAAACAGCCCACCCTCTCTCCAGCCTCACAAGGGCTCCCGAGGGGTTGCGTGACACCCTCAGCCAGTACCTGAAAGGGCTGTACACTTGCCAGACAGGCAAATCACCCTGTCTGACCAAACATCAAAGCACAGCTCTCTTCCAAAACAGGTTTCCTACTATACTTGCCTTCACACAGCTTGACCTTCTCCTCCATAAACAGCAAGCCTTTCGCAAGGAGCTGGTTCTGCCAAGAGAAAAGAGAGACATGCATTTCCCTTTTCTTTATTTATAATAAACACGCAAGAATACATTTTCAGATGCTATGCACTTTGCATGCAGCTATCTAAAGATCAGTTGTGTTGTAGTACCTTCTTCCAGCACTGATCCCAGTGTAAGTGCTAGACAGGCATTAAGCCCCTCTTGTTCAGCTAGACATGAGGACGCAGCAGACACAGCAGATGAAACATCTCCCAGGAGTGGGAAGTGTCACAGGCAGGGAGGCAAGAAAATAAAATGGTTCTTACCATAATAGTGCAGCCACCTAAGGTATACCTCAGTCACATGATGGAGGCTATCAAAGGGTCAAATGCTATGGAAATGTCCCACTCTCTTCTTCCTCTGCACTTGCTCATTGTTTGCCAAACTGCATAGTAAGCCAGATCAGTTCCCTAACATCTACTTCTCTATTCCTACCTATTGTCTCTCCATGAGGCCATTTTTTTTTTTGCTACACTGAGCAGCTGGATCATCTCAATATGCAGCCAAGCTGCAGAACTGGCAGGAGCTGTACTTCTAGATAAACTTAACTCTCATAGATCAGACAGGTCAAGATATCAATATGCCTGCTTGCAGTTCAGGATATCTAAATACCTGATCAGCTTTTTGCTCCACTCCCCCAAACATAAGAATGGTGCAAAACCAACACCTCCCTTTTTGTTCTCCCAATAGCACCAGGTGAATCAGTTCTTCAGAGAAGTTTTGAGAATCCCAGAGAAAGGCGCTGCAATCACCAGGTAACATCACTGCATCCTAAAAGGTACAGTCCTACTACAGCGATCACATTGACAGACAATAAGGCCTTCTGCCCCTCTGAAAGGATTGAATATCAGAGTAGCCCACAACAGTCACAGAAGACTCCCCCCTGTTCATCACACAGTTTTTGTTTTTAATGGGTAAGCAGGTCACAGTTGCACTTTTGAACCTTCCATCAGCCAAGGAACAGGGCACATCTCTTTTCACTCCCAGGGGACACTGCTGTTACCCCACTGCCTGGACATCGCCACAGCCTCCTGATGTGCTGCCATGGTGCATCCTGCCCTTATGCCACTGCTCTGGATCATAAACCTGCCTCCTGTAACCATATGCCAGGCTGGCTCACCCCTGACACACAGGGACAGGCACCCCTGTGAAAGCGAAGAGAGCAGCACACCTCTGCATCCTCCCTGCAATACAAAGCAACACAAAACTGGGACACTGTTGTAGGTCATGAAAAGAAATTCTCAGGCTGGGAGACACTTTTCACCTGGACAATGACAACAGGAATTAGCAAGTTGGATAGATAGGTCCACACAATGAAAAAAAACTACAACATTTCCAAACATCAGCAACGAATGGAGGGTGACTATTTTGTGAAGATTCTCTAGCAGAAATATGGGCTTTGGAGGGAAATAGTAAGTTGTTGAGATCTCCATTCAAATTTTGGATTTGTCCAACAGAAATTAATGACTACATATATCATGCTCTGGACAACGACAAAAAAGCTTTCCAGGAAAAAACCAACAGTGTGAAAAAGGAGGAAAGAAGAAATCTGTAACGGAAAAAATTGTAAGGGGAAAAAAGGTGAAACCTACTTACACTGTAAATAGTTTTCTGCTTGAACAATAAGATAGCATGGGAGCGATATTGCACTTTAATCCTTCCAAAGGCCTTCAGTGTATTAATAAAGTATTTAATGTCTTTATTTTTCAACCTGTAGCTCAAGGCAATTACCTCTCATATACTGCAGGGGAAATTTTCAGCCAGTCTTTAATACTGTGTCATTTTAAACAACTTTATAATAAAAAAGTATATACACATACATATAGGAGGGTGTGATGCTTATTTTCTTGTGTTTCTCTCAAGAAGTAGGAATTCCATCTCTATCTGCACTAGAACATTTGGTTTCAATTTACATACGCTTCCTGAGCACTGTGGATACAATTTTCCAGATACTTTGCTTAAAAGTTAGTACTATTGATATTTTATACTTCCAGAGGGGTTTTTTATCTTACAGCTATGCCAGCAGGCAAAATATACATTGGTACACATTAATGGACAACACAGTTTTATCTATTAAAAAATAGGTATATTACTCATTACTCCGTAGTAAAGAATTTATGATGCTCCTATGAATGTATTATCAGTAATTCCATGTGCTAAAGAGATCACATAATCTCACTCTTAAGGTTTCCTTAAAAAAGATCTTAGGTCCATATAGTTACTGCAGACTTTTTACTTATCCTCTGAGATTTTCCCTTTTCCTGTGGGACTTAAAAAAAATAAATAAAATCAACCACACTTCATTTCTTTTCTCCCTGTCCTAAAAATATCTGGAAATTTTACTTCTCCATCTTTTCTGCAGAAGTCAGAGGCTTGGAAATTGATTCAATCCAAACACTAATCCCTCAAATCAAGCCAGCCAGGCAAATTGCCATTAACAAACCCTACAGGGTCTGCTGACAAATCAATACAAGCTAATCAATGCAGCCACAGTGGAGGTCTGTGTCAGGCCTTGTCTAGATTACAAGTCTCCTTTTGCTGCTGCATCCCTGCCTGATAGAGGCAACCCAGAGGCACAGAGCTAAGATGAAAAAATAAATCTTCCATTTGCAAGCAAGACCAGATAAAGACTTACACCAAGTAAGCTTGAAGGGTACTTTGAGGAAGTTCAGCTGCCACCTTCCAATCTTTGCAGTTACAGCTGAACTGGGAGCTTGGGAAGGCAGTTATTCCCTCCCATCCCCAGATGAGCCTTTCCTGGTTCCCCAGGGTGATTTCCTCACTCTGCTGTTGGGACACCACGGGATGCTATATGCTCACTGCGAAGAGTGCAAACCTGCCCTTACTCTTTGCTACCCTGCCGTGCAGACAAACAAAGTCCCAAGTTATCACACCATGTTAACACATGTACCTGCAGTTGACAAATTTGGAGAGAGATGTTTTGCAGCAGATAGAAGTGAGCTTGTGAAATCTCACAGGTTGAAAACTCTTGGTTTTCTGCACTGAGAAAATAAACAGCTCAGATACACCATGAAGAACGGCAGCTAAGAGAAAGCTCTTAAGTAAATTTTCAAATGCCCCACGTTTTTAAAGACAAGACTCAAAGCTAAAATAATCACTTTCCATTTGTTCCCGAGCAAAGACCCCCCCCACAACATGAGTGGGTTTGGTACTCTTTAAAGTATGTCGCACTGAAATCACTGGGAATAAAAAAATTTTGAAGGCAGTCACGCAGCACATTATAAAATATACACACTTTCCTGGTAATTCCTTCCTTTTTTCTGGCACAGATATTTTCCTTTTTCCCTTCCCCGTCAGAGAAATTGAGGAAAGTTTCTCCATTCCAACCCAATGGAACAATTCCAGTTCCACCATCTTCCCACAAGGTGGAAGCCGTCCCAGGCACAGCAGCTAGGCCTCCTCTCTCAAACCAGCAGTGCCAAGTGCCTTCTCCCACCCTCCACCTTGTCAGGAGCTGGTCATTCCCAACGAGGACCATGGATACCCTTCCTGTGCACACTCCCACTACATCCTGGGCAAAATGGTACCCATCTGTCTTTGCCTGGGGCAAATTTGGTGCTGCCTGTCAGCAGTGCTCTGTCAGTAGCCTGGGTGTGGTGACAGCCTCCAGACAGCACCAACAAGAAGAATTTTGGGGTGACAGCCCTGCCACTAGCACAGCTTGCTCTGCTGTGGGTGGTATATTCAAGCAGAAGGGTGGCAAAAACCAGCAAAGTAGTTTTGGCAGCAACTCCACAGAAAGCATGAAGGAGGCTCAAGCCATGACAGGCAACTTCACATCTTGTCTGAAATCCATGTGTGCAGTATAACAACGTACCAATTAATTCTGCTAATAATAATTAAGCCATTTTCTTTAGGGGAAAAAGTTTACAAGTTTTGCTTTCTGTTCATGTCTCCAAGCCAAACATGGCCAGTACGTATTTTAAAAGCCACCTTTAAATTAACAAATTAATACTAGTTCATCAAATAACATAAGCCTGGAACAGAAGTAAACTGATCCAGGACATACTCAAAATAATTGACCTCATTTTGCTGGGTTTCTGTCAGCAAGTCAGGTTTTGGTCAGTATTTTAACAGCATTTCTTAAAGGCATACCCCTTTTCTAGCCAACTGAGACTTTGTGTTCCAGTGCTAAACCACACTTTAACAGACTTTACAAGCACATAGCCACCGCTTTGTGGATAATCTGATGTTAATTTGAGAAAAAAATCATTGCCCAAGCTTACTTGGCAAGTATTTTCTACAAAGTCATTGCCAGTTGTGCACAAACACCTACCTAATACTTGGAAGTGTTTTACAAAATGCAAATTTGTGTGAGTTGCAGCATCTTATACCAGGAACACCCCTCAGCCCCATCCTTTCTTCTTTCTCTAAAAGCAGGGGAAATAGTGACAGAAGTAGAGAGATCACTTCAATCCTACATAGAGAAGAAATTGTGAGATAAATATGAAATAACATCCTAAAATGACTCTTCTTAGAGCCAGCTTTGTTCACAACAGATAAGAAAGAAAGAAAGCCCACTTAAAGAGAAGAAAGTGAGGCAGGGAGAGTAAGAAGGAGAGCAGACCAGGCAGACCAAGTAGGCAACACTGCTACGATCTAGACCACAACCAGCCAGGCAGCAGCTCTGGAGAAATCCCACAGCCGGGCCCCTGGCTCTGCACCGGGAGTCACCGCTCCAGGAGGGAGTCCTGCTCAGCCAGGCCACGGCACACCATCCCACGCCACGCTGCGAGCAGGAGCAACCAGGCACCGTCTGCAGGGATTCACACACGTCTCCAGAGTTCAAGTTCAAGTAGGTGTCCCTGCTGCCACCCAGGACTAGGTGCTCTGCTCGACAGCAGCCCTGAGCTGCCGGGTGACCCCGTCGTGATAACAAAGCTGGGCAGTTGCTATGGAGTCTCAGGAGCTCCTCCATAAAAGCTGTTCTACAAAGTGCCAGATGCAGCAGAAATAATTAGCAGACCTGCTTGGACAGTGGTTCCCAGCCAATGAGGAGACAAATAAAATTATAAAGACCAGCTTGACCCAAAAGTGTATTGCAGACATACGTCTGAGCTCTGCAAATCACACAAGTGTGAATTTTGTGCCCTGTGCAGCAGAGGAGTGGCTGCAGCCCCGGGCAGCAGGCATTAGACAGCCCTTGGCCAGAGAAGAGCTAGTGCTGCCTGCATCCAGTAATAACCACCACTCCAACAACTTACACAACTATTTCCTTGCTTTGCTGGGAAACAGGTAGACACAAAAACCTGACATCAAGGAAAGATACATCCCACACTCCGTGTTTTTCTCTTTGACTAAGCAGACACATGGCATTTTCAGCTGTAGGCTAGGCTTTACAAAGCAGCCTTTCAAAGGAGCAAGCAAGCATCACGAGAGATGCTGGAGTCATCTCTCCAGGCTGGAGTTCCAGAAAAACATGCAGTGGGGACCTAAGCAAAAGCTTTACAGTGCCACAGGAGAAGGAGGAGCACATGTTTCCCCCTACCACTGCAGCCACCTTGCACAGCCAGGGAACCTGCAGCCAGAGGGACTCTGACCACAGGAAAGCTCACCAGTACCACTTCTGATGCACTAAAGGGAGAAGATAAAATCAGTTTTGGCTTGGGTCCAGGCTTGCCTCATCGCTGACACCACTCATTTTTCAGCTATCCATTATCATCTTGCTATTTTGATTTTGCTTGACACCCCAGCAACATGTGCACTTGCACACTGCAGTTTCTGTGGTTTTGCACACAAACAGAAGGCTGGGTCTAATTCTGAGTCAGGACTTGCCGCCTCTGGTGGCTCTCCACTGCAGCAGGCTGGAAATTATAGAACAGCTTTGCTTCTGATTTTAAGACATCAAAGATCTCACCAGATTAGATGAGGAAATACAGTCTGCTTGCCATTCCTCACCTACTAGCTCTGCCAGTGCGGGAAGTGCGTCAGGCAGCAGCTCTGGGCATTTGACTTTCTGCATTTGCAGCCTGCGGGTTCTGGGACAAGTTACAGTGCCTGGGAAGGGATCAGGTCTCTCCGCCTTAGGAGGAGACAGTTTGAAGTTAATATGCATAAATGCATTTCCATTTTGTCCCCTGTGAGTTTCATGATTAACCAGCCCACAGAGAGTGAAAAGACACTGCTCATCCTTTCCAAAGGTTTTGTTTCAGGCTGTTTGCAGAATCAGGCAGATAATGCAGCAATTTATTAACATTCACTTGTTTTATATTTAAAATGTTTTCTCCACAAATACGAGGGTCACACAGCAGGAAAATGAAGGGAGCTTATGTGTAAAATCACACTGCACCAGAGAAGTCCAAACTAACAATACACTCTGTTCCTCCAAATCCCAGCCTCTTACCTTCCTTGGTCCTTTCACGGGATTTCCACCCGTTACAGTTCAGCTGACCACCAGCAAACTAACTCAGCTGTGAGAGCAAATGGTGCCCTGCTGGGTTATTGAGCAGAGAGGTGGGTACAAAGTGCCGCTTTTCAGCAGTAGGAAAATCACTTCATGGGCAAAGTCAGTACTGAAAAACCTGCAGCACGAAGCACTGCCTTAAGGCAGATCTGCAGCAAACACTACAAGTCCCAACTATTTGGCATTTACAGTCAGATTGCAATCCAAGGAGAGGGGTTGTATATATAATAGCATTGCTAAAGCAGCAGATTTATAAACACAACTCTCCCTCAGAATGAGACATCTGAGTTTGCAGTGCAACCCTTACAGGAATTATATTTCTCTTTCAAAAACAAAACAGACTCATTAACTGTGGTATGATGATGGCTTGGTAGCAGAAAAAGACTGCATAAACTCCAACAATTTCCTAAACATTCCTTTAGCAATTTCAGGAGCTAAAAACTGTTAATTTGCATGACTGTTGATGAAAAGGACTTGTGAGTAATCAACTCAAGTTGATCACAAAGGTAGCTTTGTCTCACTGTAAAAGCTCGCTTCCATTTTAGTCTTAAATATTCAGTGGTTATAAAAAAATGTGCATGTGTGAGTGTATAAAATTTACATAATGTAAAATCCTAAGGTCTTAAAACAAATGTGATTTTAAACATCCTCTTATTAGCTTCTGCTTTAAGTGCCATCACATAAGAAATGTAAAACATTTAAGTCAGTTTATCACACCTAAGTATTACATGGTTCAGTTGGTTGCTCTAATTGCTGTTAGGATATTTTAAAGTGCCTGGCTACACAGCATATTCTTCAGGGTCCATTTCAATGTAAGAGCACAGAAAACTTGGTCCTTGGGATAGCTTTCAGTGGGCTTTAACAGATGGAGGAGGAAGTCACTAACAAAAGATGCACTTCCACTCCACTCCCCATCCTGGTGACCCACTCCCAGCACCTCCCCCATGTCAGAGGTGATGGTCACAACACGTCAAAGGAAGTAGTTGAAAACTTTATTTTTTTCTTTCAAGGTTATTTTTCAGCCAAATCAGCAGCTTGATTAAACTCTGCTCATTTTGGTAGCAGCAGTATTGCCATAAATCAGCTAGCATCAGCAGTGAAACAGAACCCACAGACAAATTAAATAATGTTGTCAGCCCTTCTTTGGCACATGAACAGTCTTTCCCCACTCCACGGCCCTAGCATTTTTGAGTAAAGACATTCAGGAGAGAGTGGTAATTTTTATCATGGCCATGTGCTGCTAGTTTAGAATCAGAAACAAGTCTGCATCCCAGCTCACAGAGGGAAACAAACCTCACTTCTGACAATAGCCTTTACCTCACAAGTCTGTCTCACAACATGTCTGCACCAAGACTTTTACTTCAGGCTAAGTCTGATAGATGCCAAGTTACTCCTTTGAACACTGAGCAAAAACACCCCAGAAATTAAATGTGAGTTGTGGTGGCTGCCACCAGACCCCACTCAGGATCTAGGAAGCGTCCTGCCGTGCGACGCCAGCAGCCACCTCTGTACAGTAAACAACTTGTGCAGAGAGGCGCTGAGGAAGTGAAACACAACTACCCCTGGGGCAGGAGTTTTCTACTTCTCACTTGATAGCACAGCAGGGGGATTTAAAAAATGTAATCTAATAAATCATGTAATCTGATAGGAAACAACACAACTCTTCTTTTTCCTCTTTCAAGCTGTTAGCACGTACACAGCAGTATCAGCCGCCTCACAAAGTACAGAAACTCCCTCTCTCTCACTCAAAGGGAAGAAAACCCTCTTGTTTCCAGCAGACCCTGGTTTTTTCATATCAATGCTACACTGAACAAATTAAAACACTGAAAGCCATCAGTGCTTTCTAAAAATCATCCAACAGGCTTTCACGTGAACCTCTGTCTATTTGGACAGTATCAGTAAAGGGCAGCAACACTTATTCACATTTGTGACTGTTCACATCTTCCCTCATCCTTCACATTTTCCTTTTTCACAAGTTGCATTTATATTTGTGGGACTAAAAGCAAACAGCACCCAGGTTGATTTCCGGCTGATAGAAACTTCCTTCTCTTTGCCTCCTCCTGCCTCCAGGCAGCTGTTATCTCTTCTCTTCCCCTTTGCTGGCCCCTGTTACAGAAAACCTACTTCTGAATTCTCTATACTGAAGAAAAGATATTCCATCTTCTTTAAATAGTTCAAGTGAATTCCTTCTTGATCTTGGCAGGCTACTAGCAGCCTTTCTGAAGTGCAAAGGCAGATTATCCTTAATTTTGCACATACATCCATAAACATGACTGCTCCCAAGGCTATATGGCCTGCATTTAAACAGCCCAGTACCTCCACCATCTCCAGTAGCAAAACAAAAATGAAACTTGTAGGTTACGTGCACGTAAAAAGGGGTCCTAATTTTTTTATGGGCTAAAAAGCTGAAGAGAGCAAACACCAAAATAAAGCAAGCAAGTCATGCAATACCTGAAAGTAATCTGTGATGAAGGATCCAAGCTCACTCTTCAGCAGCCGTCTGTAGACAGAAGGAACGCAGCCATGAAGTAGCAGCCATTGCTGGTCATTTCTTACAGGTATATCTGCACTTTACTACCAGTCATACCACAGACACGTGAGTGTATGTGAATGTCTCATTTTGGCCACAGCTAGATGTTTTTTACAGTTAGGTATTTATTTTACAAATGCCCACAAAGGCTATTTTCAGATTATAAAGCAATGAAACAGTTTCTCTGAGGTCTTTTAATTATAAACCATACACCTAGAACAAACAAAAAAAAAAATCTACCCCCCTGAATGAATAGAAAGCTGGGGAGACAATTTAAAGTTACGTAGATTGAAATCCATAAATTTTTCTGCTTTTTTGTTTAAACAAAGACACCCATCATTTCACTGAAGACAGCATACCTCCCTAATGTTGTACTTTCTTTTCTCTTGGAAGGACAAGGTGGAAGGACAAGGAGAGGAGAAATGAAGCAGAAGCTGCAGCCACACTTTATCTACCACATTTAAAAAAAAAAAAAAGAAGGTATATTTTCCAAGAAAGAAATTCTAGAAAATTAACAAGAGGTGTTTTAAATACATGCAGCAAAAGCCATTCTAAAAAAGTATTTCTGACAAAAACTGTTGGCTTTTAAATCAGGCTGTGATAAAAGTTTTAAATTCTAATACATATTTGTATTTTTAAAAAATTATACAAAAATCAGGATTGTTTTACTTCAGAAGAAACATTAAGAAACCAGCTTATGAAGTTCAGTGAATTTGCACGTTCAGCTTTCAGTGACTGAGAACAAATTCTGTAGCAGTAAATTGTGCCTAAAGTTTAAAAGTCACCCAACACTTTCCAGGGCCAAACTTTGCAGGTTTTTTCTGTTCTAAGAGTTTTGCTTTTTACCAACATGAAGTATAATGTCAAGAGTGCTCAAAACCAGCATTTGAGTCAGGGACCATCCAGTTCTCAGACTGGGTTCTTGACAATAAACTACATCACTTTACCTAATCTCTGCTCAAAGCCAAGTTTGACAGCAACCTTCCTCCCCAACCATTTTGCAGTGCTCCTACATTTATCTGCATGCCAACATGCCTTCAGTCTCTCTCTCTCTCAGAGTGCTTATATTTATCCACCCAAAACATAGCACATTTCTATTTCTATGAGATCAATAAATCAGATAAGTCTTTGGGGGCCCATTTGCCAGAAGCTTTACCATGAGCTTCAACCAAATCCAGCGGGCTCACTACCAGCTGACTGACAAGCCCAGCAGGACTTCAGGTAGACCAGCAACCAGAGGCTTGCACCTTAGAAAAAACCCAAGGGAGGGGTCTCCTTCTAATCACAGCCAGGCCACCTCCTGCTTCCTGAAATTTCATCTCCCAAAGGCATTTCTTACATTTCCTCTTGCTGTGACAACTGACTTTCAGAGCAGTTAAAAAAAAAAATAGCCAGTGAGATGGTATCAAATCACAGCAAGATAAAAACTTGGTGGCAGCAATCCAGAGCAAAATGTTACCACCTGCTCGTCTCCTGGACCTGTCATTACTGTCTTCCTTCAAAACCGTCCCATGTTTCCCACCGTCCAATGACGAAGCATTGTACAGAATCCAAGGAGCTAACTACAGCCAAGGAGCTGAATGGAGAACTACAAGCCAGGCAAACGCACCAGTTTGACCTAATGGCACACAAGAGTTGGCTGTCTGAGAGGTCTGGCTTTGTGTCAAGCTAGAGACTCACCTTGTGCACACAGAGCTAACACTGTCTTGTGAGCTACATCCAGAACCACAGGTGTGAGGCTGCAGATGTTCACACAAACACACAGGCAGAGGCATGTCCTTTGCTCCTTAGATGGGCATTAATGAGCTACTTGGATGTTAAAAGGTCTATTTAAAGAGTGACATTTGGGGATGTAACCAATGCTCAGGGCACCTGCAGGAACATTAATCATGTAATTCAAGGTGAGTGCTTCCAAGTAGAGCCTGGCAGAGCGTGTCTGTGGAAGAGGGCATTTCCCCTCCCACCACCAGCACCGCTCTCAAAGCAAACACAGTTCACAAAGGATTTCCCGTTCTTCACCCGGTTCTCAACAGCCTGCATTCACTTCAGTAACCAACATGAAGAGAGCGTGGTCCAGCCACTGGGGCCCAGCCCAGGCCCCACAGCAATTCTGCCCAGTGTACTGCCGCTCCAGAAGAGTGGGAAGGAGCAGCTGCTTGCACTGCAGGGGAAAAGCAGGATGCAGCCACAGGCAACAGCCGGGCAGGCGAGTCACAAAGCCCAAAGCCACTCCCCAAGTCTGCTAACAGGCTGGGGGTTAACGTATTATCCAAGCCTTATGACACTTGTTTTTATTTTCACGTCCACAAATACCCATCCCATGGAGAATTAAGACTGTTCCAAGTACTTAAATCTAACTTGAGAACTTCTGACCTGAACACACTAAAATATCATTAAAACCACGAGACACTGTCCTTGCTCAACTCTCAAAACGAATTATATTAAACTTTTCTGGTTTGGGACCAGACCAAGTTGGACAGAGTCTCCTGCCCTGATAGCTGCATTTATATTGAAAGTAGGGAAAGGGGTAGTTTGGACTGCTGTTTAGTACATGCTTAGCTCAAATTGTCATTTAAATCTTGTAGCTCAGAGAAAAATGCAATAGGAATGAGGGGAAGGCGTATAAAAGAAGAAGTGGAGACATATATGACAGCACTCTTGATGAATATGGATGTAGTGGTAAAAAGAGAAGAAGGAACCTATATCCATGAGCCCTAACAGTACTCCTCTTAGCAGCACTTAGAACCAACACAAGAATAAATTATTCTTTATCTACTCTACAGTCCTATCTATTGCTAATCAAACTTTCCAACTAATCAGAATGAAACCACAGATAATAATGAAATCTGCTTTTAAAAGAAAATGATACTTTTAACTATCACTAGCATCAGTGACAGAAAATGTTAGCTACACTTTTTCGTTTTATCTCTAGGGTTCATATTTTCAGGTTTTGCTCTGCAATTATCACACGAAGATTAAGTTTTTAAGTGAAATGCTGCAGTTTGCTTTAAACACTCCATGGTCCTGAGAAGTCTGGGTTTAGAAAAGAGATGCTATTATTACTATGTATAAAACATATCCAGAAGAGGCATAGTCCCTAGGAAAGGAGAGAAGCCCTACAAGTCAATACACAACCTGTCCTTGCCCAAGCTATATATCCACACAAGTAGGAGAAAAATTGTCTAAGTACCCCATGCCATTCATTTCACCCAATAGCAAGAAAGAAGTAAGTTAGCCAGAAACCCCAAAGCTGTGCCTAAGTTTGGTTTCATCCCTGCTCCTCCCACCAGTATCTTCTAACTGTGTTTCTGTAGAGGACCAAACCCAAGCAAACACCAAACAAGCAGCAACAAAAATCCAATTTCATGTATTTCAATGACCTACCTGATATTTTCATTGAGTGTGTAAAGTTCATTGCTCTGCAAGCCTCCCCCTTTGAACACATTTATCACTGCTGTTTGAACACTGCCAAAAAAAGAAATGAGACAGGACAACCTCCATAAATAACAGCCACCAGTGTGATTTAACACAGAGCACAATGTGAGCACAGTGATTATAACCAGGTGAAGTTAATTGCCCTTAAATACTTCCACTCTTTCTCACCTTGAGATAGTCACTCTTATTTACCTGCATCTCACCTGGGAGACCAAGCAGAACCGACATCAAGTTCTGCCTAGAGCAAGCAAGGGAATGTCCTTACAGGGACACTGCTTGTGCCAGATATGTCTTGAACACAACTGTTTAGGGGATCTCTGCTGTGTGCTGCAGGCTGGTTGCTACAAGGAGACATAGATTTTTGCTAATATCTGCTAAACACATCACACTGCACTATCCAGTGATGCTAGCAGGAACCACAAAATCTGTAACACCTGGCAAGACCCTGGCTGTGGTGGAAGACTTTCTGCAGCCAGCATCACCTGAGTCAGACCCGAGTTTAAGCCCTGTTAATGCTTGTAAGATGCTGTTGGAGTATCTTGTAATTCTCTCACCGGCACAGAGGAAGCCATAAAGCGACAGCATACAAGGAAGTTTAGCAGGTCTAAGGCTCGCCCTGGCTAACAAGAAGAGGTGTCATTCCCTTAACAGACATTCCCTTCTGTGGGCCAGTTACGGCATCTGCATGCTTCACAGAGCTCAGCTCACTACCATGGCACAAAACTGCAACGTTTTTGCCAGGCTACCTCTGTGTGACATTGGTAAACAGAGCTAGGTCAGCAAGTGAGAAGGGTATGCAGAGCACAGAGCTGGTGCCAGGTGGCAGAAAGGAAGGTGGGAACACCCACTTTTGGTAGAAACCGACCATTAGATGAGATCAGGACATAGGACATCTCACTCTTCACCCTTCAGGTTTTTTTTCCAGTTGCCATTGCAGCATGACACGTGCTGCAGACAGGATTTGGCCATCAATAAGAAATGCTGGTAGAAGCCACAAGCTTAGTAATTGTCAGAGGGACGTGACTGTGATAAAAGCTTCATAATATGCAAATAAATGCCTTTGTGAATTAAGAAACTGGCATTTATTACAGTAGCAGGATTGTGTTTTCCTAAATGGTACTTAAAAGATGCAACTGTTGACAAAAAGCAATTTTGTTTTACTTCAAGACAGTTGAACAACATTGGCCAAAAGCAACTGAACACTCTTAGGTCTAAATTTTTCAATTCCACAGACACTTTCAAAGACAGCAAATCTTGGGCATACCCAAAATTCGTGCATGCTTATAAACACACCAGCTTAGTCATAAATGGCGTGAAGCACCAAGATAAGACACACGTGACCCTTACTGTGGAGCTGATGCAGGGCAAGAGCTCAGCGCAGGTGGGTCCTGCTCACCTGTTCCAGGCAGAGTTGGAGCTGAGCTGCATCGCCTGCCGGGCTGCCTGGAACCGAGGCAGATCACTGAGGACAGGGGAGCTCATGAAGCGAGGTCGAGGCCTTCTGAATGAGCCCATCTTGTGGAACTGGAGAGCAAAGGGCGGAGCTATGGAGAACCCTCCTTTCATAGGGTCAGGTGGAGAGGAGCAAGACCATCAGAAAGTCTCTTCTCTTGAAGGTCCAAGTATCAACCTCAGCAATGTCAACGAGTCTTCAAATCCAAGGACTCAGCTGAAAGCAAAAGAGTCAGCCTTGGACTAGCAGTCCCCCACGGTGCCAGACTGTGACATGCACTACATGATGATGAACAGACTGAAGCAGTCCTGCAATGTGAAGAGAAAGGAAAAGAGTAAAGCAGAGAAGGGAGGGATGAAAATATCCTGTGCCAGTAACAGCAACTTTGGGCAGACTCTCCCAGAGTTCTTCAACAGCCCCATTTCCCATCTTGCCCCTTAAACAACAATCCGACACAGCCAGTCAGAAATACAAGCGTAGTCTCTCTTTTGATTTCAACTAGCAGAGATGCAAGAATAGAGATGCCTCAACTCTTCTGTCAGAGGCACTTTACAAACACCTTTAAATACAATTAGCCATTCAGCCTGTATATAAAATAGTAACTGGAGAAAACTACTCCACTAGAGAGGAACAAAAACGAACAATGAAAAAAAAGATGAACAAACACGGTGCTTTTTTTTTTTGAGAATTATTGTGCAAGGGAATAAACCCACTTGTTATCGGTTCACTACAAAAAGGATATAATAGGGAGCTTCCGCACAAGGGTTCTGACAACCAGATATTTTGAGCGTAAGCAGGACTTTTATGTTTCTGGGGTTTCTACAGCATGAGAAGCAATTGCTAGGCCAATTACAAAATGCCCTTATTTTCCACTCTGATCATCATCTCCATGTAGATGACTATGTAGCCCCAAGTAAACCACAGAAATAGAAGAAGTGAGCTTGAATAAAAGCCACAAAAAAACTTTGGCAAAGCTTCTGTACTTTGAAATCCTCCCACTTCAGATGAATACAAGTAATAGATGTCGTTGGCAGTTCGGAGAATGAGATGTGGGAGACAGGAGAGAGGAGGGGAAAAGAAACAAACAAAAAAATTGCATAACTGAACTGCACATGAAAGATGTAAAGCAAAATCTCTTTTCTACTGCATCTTCAGCACCAGCCGAAAAGAGAGATGGTCAGACAAAGAAATGCTGTGTATCTGCACAGTGCTTCTAATTTGACTAGTGCTCAGCTCTAGGAAACTCCTTCTGCTGCCCAAACTATAATTAACTCTTATACGTAAGAGAACAGCTTTCTTCCCACCCAGCCAGCACCATTTCACACTGAGCTCACTTTGCTACCCCACTTCTGCATGGCCTTGAAGGATTCTGATCAACCACCATGAAGCCTTTGCAAGGCCCTTGCTGTGCCATGGACACCACGTGCCCTGCCAACGAGGAAGTTACTGGAGAAAACACGGGGAAAACACTTCATTTTTTAGGCACTGAAACACATGGTACTATCATTCTTGGTGCTATTCAAGAAATAAATATGGTTGTTATATTCTCACAAGCTAAATACAGTTTGCAGAGAGATCTCTGTGGAACTGGAACATGGCTACAAGTGCAACTTTTTTCTGTCTTTAGACAACTCCTCACTGTCTTCAGAGATGACAAAGCCCACACAGTCTTTCATGTCATGAGCCCAGCCTTAACTGTTGTTGCTTGAAAGGGCAGCAATCTGTTCATTCTTCAGCTGCTCTGTTCCAATTAAAAGAAAAACAAAGTCATAACTTTTAGACATCAAGAATAAATGTAAACTGTTACAACCAAATCAGCAGGACCTTTTGTGTGTTTTTTGCAGCACCAGTTCATTTGACATTGCCCACACATTTTCAATCTGCCAGCAATTTCTCCATTGACAACTGCAGCCATATCAGAAATTACCAGAGGTAAGAAGCCACAGCACCTTGGAGAGCCAAGGGCAGGTTCTTTCACAACAGACCAAAAGGTGTCCATGAGGCTGTTTCTGTTGTAAAACAAGAGCTTGTGCCAATGTTTGTCTACAGGCTCCAAGCTGACAGCGTCAGGAGCTCAACGAGTGACAGCTCACTTCTCCCAGCTGTCCTGTAAAATTTCTCACTTAACAATCTTTACATGTAGAAACACAGAATAGTTTGGGGTTGGAAGAGACCTTAGAGACCATCTGGTTCCGACCCCCCTTCCATGGGCAGGGACACCTTTCCCTTTCAGAGGTATAAAATGCAACATAAGTGTTATTTTTATAATTTGTAGGCATTTAACAGGGCTAGAAAGCAGTGGTTAAGTCGTATTAGCCCACACGCCGTATCTTACCACTATTCTAGGTGCCACAAATGCATACATGGATCTTCCTCCCCAACAATGAAATCATTTTATAAAGATGCATTTATATTCATTTGAATTATATTAAGTTGCAAGGGGAAAGTGTAAATTCAGAAATGTAAATCAATATAACTACCTCTGTGCCTTAATATAGATAAATTTAAGTATGGGCAGGAAATTCTTTGGCCTGTTCTGTGCAAGCAGTAAAACATCACCATCAGGAAGGTCTCTTCTGAGCTTGGGCTATGGATTTACAAGACTGATTCCATACAGCAGAACTGTGGCATTACACTGGGCCCCACAACGGATTTCCTGGATACTTCTTACCTAGGGGATTTGCTTAAGCTCATGGAAACAAACATGTTGTTTTCCTTAATCTCTGTTAAAGTCACCAGGACAGATAGAAACAAGCTCTTGTCTGTGAAAAGCAGATAAGACACCCCTCTTCCCTCTTCCTCCCCAAGCCAGCCTACAATGCCATGTTACTCTCAAGGCAATCTTACTTTAGAATCTCATTAGGAATTTAAGACAAGATCTTCAGCTTTAGGACCTGATTCAGTGTCTTATTTTTATTTCTTCAGCAAAGATACAAATCTCTCCTGTCTTATCTAAACCCAGTAACTCTAAAATGGCAGGCACACCAAACTGTTACTCTGAAGGCAGGCTAACCCCAAATTGTATCCAAACATAACTTACCCTCCTCATGTTATCAGAACTGGATCTGCCAAAGTCTGTGAGAAGGACCATCCTCTCCTCAAACCCACAGCCTAGCTAAACTATTTTCAGAGTTCCATAAAGCTCAATGTAGCAGCATTTACTGGAAAACAGAGTTTTGGCACATGTACTCTGCAGATCCTGTGCACCTGAAGGTACAACAAAGCACCTAAACCCAATCAAATACTTCCATCATACCAGATTTTCCTTTCACAACAACTAGTTTCCACTGAAAGTTTTCCCCAAAGCAAGGCAGCCTTGTAAATAATGCTTCATTTTCACAGGGAGGCTGCAGCAGCAGTTTGTTGGCAGTATCTGTGGTGTGCATTCTGCAGTGTGCAATTTTTGGGCTTTTTACTAGGAGAAACTATCCCTGTGGCAAGAAAGGCATTAACATAGTTATAGGTTAGCAAGAGGCCCTCGTGGTATTCAGGCTATTTGAGCTATTGGGAATTAACAGCATTTAGCAAAATGCTGAGCAAGGAACAATCTTCCTTTTCATTTTGCTGTGAAAACTCTCACAGAATTATGCAGAAATGTTCAGAAACAGACACTGTTCTCCTAGAGGCTTCCAGTCCAAACTCCCTCACGTCTGCAGCCTCGTCTAGCTAAGATTAAAGTGGTTTAGAAGGCTACAAAATAAAACCTACTTCTAATAATCACAGTCCTATTAGCAACCACAGAACTAGAAAAAGCTTTACAGAGAAGCAATTACTTTTCCCCTTTTACACAGAAGGATGGGAGGCACCAGGATGCAGCATGTTCCAGCCACCAAACAACATTCTCACCATCAATTACAAAAGACATGAAGACTTAGAGAGTGAAGTGCAGTGACTGCATTAAGACATACAGCCACACCAAGATAATCTTTCACTGCCACATGTTCCAGCTGCTGGGATAATGCTTTACATGGCATCAGGGGATTTCAAACTGTTTGCCAGCTGATGTATTCTAAAACACTCCCCACTCTCTTCATCTTGCTTAGTGATCCTGCACATCTTTTTTGGCAAGACAAAGTCAAGACTTGTCATGACTAAGTCAGAGAGATAGGTACTGCTCTTCCTTCCCTTCCAGCTGCCCTACCCCCTGGCTCTTTTTCTCCTCTTATCCTTGATTATCATCTTCAAATCCAGCTACCAAAACCCTCCAGACCTCTAACAAGGCAGATATGTCATCTGTGTAAAACGCAAGTCTTCAAGGGAGCGAACTCTGCAAAGATGAAAGTCGGTGTTCCCAACTGAGGGAGAACAGCACGACCATGAGTCAATCTGACAACAATGTAATTTCATCCCCTTGTAATTCATCACATCTGAGTAAACACTTTTAGGATTAATCTGCATCTTAAAAGAAAAGGATCAAGCATTGAGACAAATCCTTTTCCAACATACATAGATACAGACATTTATAAAAACATTACAGTCATGAAGCTAGGAAATTTTTATTATTTGTTTTCTGTTAGCCATGGAAAACAACTGAGAAATCATTATAAAATTATTCCATGAATAGACCTTTCCCTCCCAACAGACCATAATACATCTGACTGTCTGGAGGACAAGCAAGATCAGGCACTACCCCTACTCTGATCTCTCTCTACTAAAGAAAGAATAACCCAAATTAAAAATTGGCAGCAATTCCTCCAAATTATGAATCTTCATGATAATCTTGGGCCAAACAAACGAAAGGCCCATGGTTACTGAGATTTAACAGAACAGATCTTTTGAAATTCCTCTGATGTCTTCTCTGCAAAACTCAGAGCAACAGCTGCTAATGGAAGTGACAGAAGAGACGCTTCTTAGAGGAAAACTTTCACTAACATTACTTCACAACAAATTCACACCAAAAAGCCAAAAGTCAAAAAGTAACTTTAAAACAGGTGGCAAGGGAGGGAAAGCCATAGTGCAGAATGAAACAGAGCAACAGAGAATGATTGGTTACCCTGATATAACTGATGTTTTGCCATTTAATTATTTTTAGTCTAAAAAACAGCCCCTTTGTGAAGAAAAATATACACTCACGTATATTTATCTCTTTTATGCGCTTTGTGCAATTGTGACATTGACGACTTATGATCATAAAATACACAAATTGGATACTGCAACATGCACCTGAATTTTTTGTAACCATTTTGAGCATGGAAGAAGTGTAATCTTTAGAAAAATGCCCCACTGTATTAGGCCTACAATCATTAATGAGCAGTTTCATCCTACCTCAGACACAAAAAGTATGCCAAGAACTAACTAGGTTCTTGTTAGCTGAT
This sequence comes from Atrichornis clamosus, assembly GCA_013400975.1. NCBI lineage: Eukaryota > Metazoa > Chordata > Aves > Passeriformes > Menuridae > Atrichornis > Atrichornis clamosus. The sequence continues at coordinate 65,008 of WBMZ01005212.1, forward strand.
TTTCCTTCCAGCCCAATAAATCCTTAACAAAGTATGTGATTGGCAAAATCCTTGATTTGAGTTCAACTGACAAGATCTGAAGACACTGTTTCTGAAAAAAATCCCTCATTTGTTTGCTATGCAGACATACTGAGAAGTGGGAAAGCAGCCTACAACCTGTAACTTGGAGTCACACAGTCATCACAACTACACATGCACATGCATGAACTTAGTTTATATTCTAACACAGACAGCATTTGCCACTGCTAAATTAATGGCACATTCAGTTCCTCTTACAGTTCCCAGCTGCTCAGTTTCTTGAACATGGTCTACTTTTCAGGAGAGAAGATTATAAAACTGAGATTCATTCAATAACAGAGGTTCTTTTTGGTTAAAAATTATCAAAAGCTGTGTTTTAGATATATCTCAGACATTATGAAAAGTAAGAGCGTCAAAAATTCTGGAGGCAGTCTAGGACCAAATCTCAAGGCATGGTCCTTCCTACACTCTCATCCTTTCATGCCTTCACACCTTTGGCTATCTGACCCATGAAAATTTTAGCGCTTAATCCACAGCCCATCAAAAACAATAGGAATCTAAATATTGGTCTTAATATGGCTTGAATCATGTCCTGAAACAGCACAGAAAAGTGGTGACACTTTGTCTTATGAGCAACTCCTCAGATAAGGAAAAGTGCACCTTCAGGTGTGCTCATGCTAGCACCATGAGCACAGCCTAAGACACATTCACAACCTGAAGGCTGCAGAACCAGCCTTCAGGTCTTTCAAGCTTGTCAGTAGGATTGATTCAAGTTGCAAACTTTAAAAGACAGCTTCTTCCACCCATAAATTAATGCCACTCGTTTCTGAAATCCCAAAAATCAGGTCAGAAATTTTGCAAGGAGAAACTCCAGTGAAGCTACGGTCAGGGGTCACAAGCCATAGGCAGGCTCAGGGGCCACGGCCCTACTCCTCAGCACAGGGGCAGGACCCAGGTGGGATCCACCAGCACTTCATTTGGCTGTGCCCCAGAAGCTGTCCCATGCTGTCCCTGTGTCCAGAGGGTGAGTCCTCAAGCTCCGTGAGCAGGCTACTGCCAGCTGGGAAATGCAGGACTTCCTCCAGCCCGAAGCACATCACCTGCAACCCCTCACCCCTCCTGCCAGCCCCTGGCTGGCCCCAGTGTCGGCAGTGCCAAGTGCTGCCAGGGTTGCCTGAGTGCCTGCCCCACGTCTGCGGCCTGCCCCCCCCACCCTGCACCACGGGAAAGCCCTGAGGGCTCCCCAGCTGGCTCAGCCCCAGGCTCAGCCCCAGGGCCACTCAGTCCTGCAACCAGCTCCTTTCAAGAGCTCTGGGAGGTATACTAATAAGAGCAAAAATAATTAGCTCAATTTTCTGGCTGAGGAAACAAAGTTGCTAAGCCAGTGAAGTGACTTAGCCTGGTCTTCAACCTTGCAACCCAGGATCCTATTCATCAAACAAAAATATCCCTCTAAGCTCCTTTAATGAAGCTTTCAAATTACTCGGCAGAGTTGGAGACAAAAATGATGAATCTGATCTACCTCCCCTTACCACTCCTTCCTAAGCTGACTCAGTACCAAAAGGTGTCAATTTTTTTTTTCCAGGGCTTCACCATTACAAAGGCAGCAACTTGATGTCCCATGAATAGTCCCGAGGTGTTCTACTGGCCTCACATATCTTTAATTAAAATTGACAGATTTTAACTATTGAGCTTAAGTATGTTATCAAAGTGACATCAACGGTACATAGGGAAACAGCCCTCTTGGTACAAAGTCTTCTCACACTCTGGTATGCAATCATATTAGCAACAATTTTACTGCCACAAAACAGTGGCTACCCAAAACAAGATCTCACCTTCCTTATCTTCCTTGTACACACCCATCTCCACAATAGAGACACCAGCATCCCTGTTTTCCTTCCCCATCCTTTACATATTCCCTCTTCAAATTTGACCCACACCAGGTCTTTATTCACAACACCTCTCAAACAACTTCACAAACAGATCTAACTTGGCTTTGATAACAGAACCATTTATAAAGAAATTCAGTGGTATCCACTCAGTTGTGCTCTGAGTTTCCAAGGTTAAATCAAACCTGAAACTCAGAGTGAAACTCTGCTTAGTGAGAGGAAATATATGAGGAGTGGGAAAAACCTTTGTGTATATCCCACCACGGTCCAAGAACCTTCCCTGAAACTGAGAGACCCTTGCAACTCCTTTGGAGTTTACAGCCAGTTCAAAGTAAGACTGCTACTTCACATTTATATAAGTGATAGTACCACAACTCATTAAAGAATGTAAGAAATCAGTAATAACACAGAGTAAGCCAGTTCAATGTGAAATAAAGAGATCCAGTCATAGTAAAGAACATACAGAAGAATAAATAACTTGTTATACAGGAGTAGCATCTAAAACAACAAAGTTATTTTGTTTTCTACTATAGGTTTTCTGTATTATTTCAAAAACATTTTTTAATTCCTAGGACTCACATCATTCAAAAATGGAAGAAAATGTTATGACTATTAGAAGGCATGACATGTTTGCAAAACACTCTGCCATGCTTGGGTGGAGAATAAGAGGAACACAGCTCATTAGAATCACTCAGCTGACCAGTATGAAGGTAGAGACCAATCTGAATCAGGTGCACTAACAGCTGATTTAATCTGGTTGAAATAAATTGAATTCCCTGAATAAGCAACTACTACACCAAAAACCTAGCTATGAAAAGCAAGAAGCAAAAATGTAGCAGAGGCTCAGAATCACAAAACTGATGGATTGGTTTGAGAATTAAAAAAATGCACTTACCTCATTTGTAAAATAAGAACCCACTCCAATAGGGAGGAGGGATGGATAAGAATGGGGAAAGAGGAGATCTGTCACCATTTTCTGATAAACTGAAAGCTTTAGGGTATTTTAAGCATTCCATAAAGTTGTATCCATGAGAGCTGCAGCTTCCATCCTTCCAAAATGGAACACTGCAGTGCTGTCCTAATCCACAGCAGTTAGCATAGACTCCTTTAAGCAGCAAACTTATTTGCATCTCTCTTTTGAGTTTCATCCCCCAAGACATAGCAGTTTTAAAATCACCATTGCTTTGTCTCCAATTCTACAGCAAGGTTTTACTCAAGCTGTTAATAGTCCAAAAACCACAACTGACTTAACAGCAAAGCAATACTCCCAGGATCTCAGGCCTCCCAGCTCAGTAGCCGATGTTATACCCAGACCTAACAGTCAAACTCACTTGATTACCAGGTTATTTTTAATCAACACAGCTAAACAAGAAAAAAAGATGATACACACATAATTATTTCCTTCCACTGGCAGTATTCCTGCACTTAATAGATGCACTAGTAAGTGCACCCCTACTGGAGAAAAGCAAGCCAGGAACGTATCACTTGAACAACACACGCATGAGTAAGCTGTCAAACTCTTTCTGTAGAAAAGGCCTTTGGACTGAACTGACAAATATCTTTTCAAACCCAGAAACTAACTGAGCATCACTCTCCCTTCTGAATTGCACCCATGCAGGAAGTTATAACGCCCACAAAGAGCCACTCCTTCAGCATGGGCTCTAAAAATATTTTCACAATCTCAGAGAAACTCTGTCCAGTTAGACTATTCCTTCCTTGGTCAGATGTGGTGAAATTCACAAACAAATTCATAACAGAATTCACAAGAGGGGAACAGACCAGCCACAGGATGCTTTCTTAAAGGTGGTCACACTCAAGGAGTTGCAGTCAATGACTCCTCGTCCAAGTGGAAAGCAGTGCTGAGCGGTGTTCCTCAGGGGTCAGTTCTGGGACTGGCGCTGTTTAACATCTTTGGCAGTGACGTGGACAGTGGGACTGAGCACACCTCAGCAAGTCTGCTGAGGACACCAAGCTGTGTGGTGCAGTTGACACACTGGAGGGAAGGGATGCCATCCAGAGGGACCTTGTCAGGTTTGAGGGCCTGAAGTTCATCAGGGCCAAGTGCACGGTGCTACACCTGGATCAAGGCAATCCCAAGCACAAATACAGGCTGAGCCAAAAATGGATTGAAAGCAGCCCAAGAAGGACTTGGGGGTGTTGGTGGATGAGAGGTTTGACATGACCCAGCAATGTGCAGTTGCAGCCCAGAAAGACAACTGTGTCCTGGACTGGATCAAAAGCAGCATGGTCAGCAGGTTAAAGGAGGGGATTGTGCCCCTCTACTCTGCTCTCGTGAGACCCCACCTGGAGTGCTCCATCCAGCTCTGGGATCCCCAACACAATAAGGATGGGGATGTGGTGGAACAAGTCCAGAGGAGGGCCATGAAGATGATGAGAGGGCTGGAGCACATCTCCTATACAAATAGGCTGAGGGAGTTGGGGGTGTTCAGCCTGGGGAAGAGATGACTCTCGGGAGACCTTAGAGCACCTTCCAGTACCTAAAGGGGGTCCTGTGAGAGAGCTGGAGAGGAACTGTTTACAGGGCACGGAGTGATAGGTGAAGGGGGAATGGCTTCAAACTGAAAAAGGGCAGATTTAGATTAGACATTAGGAAGTAACTTTGTACTGTGAGGGTGATGAAACATCAGAACAGGTTGCCCAGAGAAGCTGTGGATGCCACATGCCTGGAATAGTTCAAGGCCAGGTTGATGGGACTTCGAGCAACCTGGTCTAGTGGAAGGAGTCCTTGCCCATGGCTGCGAGGTTGGAACTGGATGATCTTTAAGGCCCCTTCTAACCCACAACTTTCTTTGTTTCTATGATTCTATGCCAGGCAGAAGCAGAGTGAGAGAAAAACAGTTTCAGAAGCAAAAAGGTCATATCAATCTAAATGCAATGACATGTTTAATTTTCAAGGAATGTTAGTAAGAAAACATGCAGGATATACTTTATCAAAATCAAACAATAAGTCAGCAACTGAAATTATTTAAGAACTACTTCTGCTGCAAGCAGAATGACAATTTATTATCTTTGGCTTTCTTGCACTTCATTCTTATTCTTTTTTGTTTGGTTCTTGTTTTCACATTCCTGTTGTTGTTATTAAAAATGTAAGTATGCCCCACATTTATAAACCCGGGGCTATAAAACATGGCAGTTAACTAGCTGTTTATATATCACAGCCCATCCTCAGCCAGCTCTAATGTAACTGGGGTTTTGCTAAAATCCTCAGTCCAATCTTCCATCCTCTAAGTTGCACTTAAACTCTATCTTGTGTAGTAAAAACAGGTTGTTATGCCCTAGTGATTAAGCCCTGGAACCCAGCACATGTTTAGTCAGTGTATACTTATGCGTGAACTCACATCAGCAGAAACAATGAGTACAAAAGGCCATACATTATGGGGGAAAAAAACCCACAAATATTACAGGCGCCTAAAAAAGTCACATGAAAACTGACCTCATTGAATATGAGTTACAAAAAGGATAACATTCTAATACTTATATGTCTGCTACTTTTAAATCCTTCATGATGCATTCAAATCCCATTATCCACTTTTTCCATAAGAATGGAAGCTACATAAAATAAAAGGTTAAATATCTCACCTATTCTGTGTCTGGCTGCTGGAAATTTAAGGAATTGAAATTCTTGCAAAAGGGACTAAGGAGTCAGTAAACACAACCTGTGTTCCAGCTGAACTTTGAAAGCGAACGTTGAAAGTCTTATCAGAGTTTCAGGTGGTATCAGACAGCCCATAAACACACTGCATAAAAATAATTGCACAGAATCTTATCTTCAAGGCGGAAAACAAATGTGAAACTGTCACCTTAACTGTGCTGTAAAACTGCCAAAAGGAAATTTTACTATTAAACTGACATATCAGAAAAGAATCCCATAAGGGCACTTGTACTTCCCTGTCCACTCTTGTCACTGCCAACTTGCCAGTACCATCCCTGCAGAACCCAGTGCCACACACCGTACCTGACTGGGCAGCTGTTTCAGCCAGAGACTCAGGACACCCCCATCACAGACAACTAAGAATAATCCACCTCTGGAAAAGTTTCTTCCTAGCTTCAACAAAGAGCAGATGTTCTTTGACCCAAGTCCAAGAACTTTCCTCCCTCACATGTTACATCTTAGCAAGAATGCCGTTCATTGTCTATGAACTGTGCATCAAGAGCATACTTTATCCTAGATTACTGTGAAACCTGCATTTACTTGGGATCTGAAGTCTACCTTTCCTTGTGTTTCGGTACACAACAGAATAATCTTTTCTTTTTTTAGTTCAGTACTTTGGTAGCACCCCGAAGTTCATGAATCTCTTACAGTAAAAGACAAGTTGCATGCCTTCTGTGAAAATCTCTCTGCACTCTGCATCTTACGTGACAGGTCAATCAATCACAATGGTCTCTCTTGGCTGTAAAAACATAAATAGCTTTAACAGGAGAAAATGAACCCAAGCAGCAAAAAAAGAATGCAAGTGCTTTAACATCACAATTCTCCACTACACAGACATGCCATTAACTTTTGGGTTGCTACCGCAGATCATGTTCTCAAACCTAACATCCTTGTCACAGCTGTAAAATAGCCAGCATAATCTACTGCACAGATTTTGAACTATAGGTCATTTTTTTGTTGTCAAAATGCTAAACAGGTTCTTCACAGAGGTCAGAGGACAGAATTTTACCCACAGGCAGGTGGCTTTCAGGCAAGTCAGCTCATTAATAAACCACAAAGTCTTGTCTCTCTTGGTTTAGACCTATGCTCTTAGAGTCTACTCAACAGTTGGACTGTGGCATCTCTTTCAGAAAAAAAATACATATGAGCTTCTGTGCACGCTGCCTCACCATGAAATATGATCTATGAGTATATACACTAAATATGCATGCACATACAGCATTACATGCAAGATGTGAACAGGTCTTGCATGCTGTTCCAGGTACAGGAGAGTTCTACATAACCAAAATCTTTCACACCACAAAATTGCAGCATTGCCTATAAATACGCTCAGCACTTGTTTCTGACAAATAAAAAATTCCTCTAGTCAAGACTGCCCACTTACAGGAACAAATCATCATATGACTGGAAAAGGCAGAAAAAAATAGCTACGCTTCGGACTATTCTTTTCAGCATAGGCAGCCAGGAGCTGCGTTGACTGGGGTCATTGCTGGAGTGACGTGCAGCTGTGGCTGATGTCCCATGGAGAAGTCGGTAGCAGTGGATGTGTTTAGCAGTTGACAGAACTGAAAAGTAGATTATGCCCATTAAATCGGAAAGCACTGAAAATATTCCTACGGCAGAGAGGCTCCGAGTGCATGCCTGAGAAAGATGGGTGGCAACACCACGGGAGAGGTCCAAGCGAAGAGAGAAAGGGATGGAGCTACACTTTTTTAAGCAGGTGGCCAGCTACTCTAATGGCTTTTGCCTACTCTTGCAGCAGCTACGTGCTAATTCAATTTATTTAGAGAAAGCCGGGAGAAGAATCTCTTTCCCTCCACCCCTGGTTTCAGAATTATTGCATCTCCTGGGGGGAAGGGTTAGACCGAGACATTTGGTTTGGAAATGACTCACTCGGCAGCGCTATGGAGCCGGAGGGTCTATTTTTAATATTTTTAAATGGAGAACTTACCCAGGTCTTATGCCTGCGCTGCGCTCCAGAGGCACCGCCGAGCGCGGGGAGCCGGCCCAGCCCGCTCCCTTCCGCACGCCGCCCCCCGGTAAACATCCCCTTCGCGTCGCCAGCGGCATCGCCGCCGGCCCCGCTGCCCCGC
>WBMZ01005213.1:0-24270 GCA_013400975.1 Atrichornis clamosus
TGGCCGCCCGCGCCCCGAGGTGTGCGAGGAGGCGGGGCTCCCGTCCACCTGACGGCGGCGCGGGCCAATGGCTGCGCGGGGGGCGGGGCCGCCCGTGACGCGAGGGCACCTGCCTTAAAGGGGCAGCGCAACAGGTGGCGGGCGCGGCGCCGCGGGGCCCGGCCCCAGCCCGACCCCACCCGCCCCCAGTTCAACAGCGCTGCTGCCCGGGGCTGGACATGTTCCCGGGCAAAATTTCCCAACGCACATCCTTAAACATACCCCCTGGAAGGCTGTGCCTCAGGACCCTGCCTTCACTCCCTACCCTACCCTGGCACCGCTGCCCAACGGGCTGAGAACTACTCGAGCCAGCGCTGCCCTACAGCCACCGTCCAGCCTGGAGGGAGGGTGCCCTCCCATTTTCTTGGATTTTTATGTTCATCTTCTTTCCCTCAACCTGCTTAGAAAAAGCTTGAAGCACATGAAAAGGTGTTTCATCATCAGTGGGCACACCACGCTGAAGAACTGAAGCACAGCCCTTGATGGAGGGAAAACACCGAGGGCTGAAATTTCTCTGGGAGAGCTAGAAACATATGGCTGGAGGCAGTCTGCCAAAGCTTGCAGTATGCAAGAGATATCAAACCTTTTCCTGTTAATTAATCTTAGGCATATTCATCCTTAAGATGGTGACTTGTTTCACAAGGTCCCCATGGCTAAAAAAAGCCTATGAGGATCCTGTGGCTGTGAAGCCACCATTCCACCACTACCGTTCTTCTTCTCCAAAAGGTTCTTCACTGATGGTCATTTTCTAAGTTGACATAAAAAGCTGTGAGTTCATAGAGACAAGCCTAGTTCTCTGTTGAGGGTGGTCTCCCCCTTTGGAAATTTGCAGATCTGTTAACCAGCAGTACAGCTGCCCTCGCTCACTCACCAGGGGATGGATCCAAGAGCTCTGCCCAGTTTGTAAGTGACAGTCCCCAGGACAGAGGGCTGGCAGGAGGGACAAGACTGCCAAGCTATGGCAATGCAGAACCCAACTTACTTCTTCCGCAAACCTTTATTCTGTGCAGCTTTTGAACTAAACAGTAAAGAGTCCAGAGGAGACAGTAACAATCCCTACCCCAGAAGTCCGCACACACACATCTGTTCTTCCAATGTCTTGAATGAAAAGCTGATGTGGGTATTAACTCTCAGTCCTGCTGCTCTGTGTTCTGTTCAAGTGGTCAAAGCTTCTTTGGAGCATGGAAAGGGAAATCTTCAGCTGTGAAGACACAATCATCCCCCCCAACCCAATTACTTAAGTTAGTCTCCTGCATGGGTGAATGATACCAAGAAAATAATGTCTCCCTCCTCCTTTTCTTTTAAAGATTTCATGTGATCTCCTCCTCCCTGTTTCCATAAACAGTTGGCTTACTGTGCTCTCCTAACAGCTTTACTCTGTAGAGTTTATAAATACTAACAGACCAGGATGATAAAGGCTTAACACCTCACCAGACAACAGTACAGAAGATAAGCCACCCCACTCATTTTTAGTCACAGATAATGTTCATCGCAAATACCCTAAGGAACATGGCAGCACAACGTGAATTTTCTTTTAATACCTGGCCCTCCTAGTATATTTTTGTGCACAAAGTGTGTTTAGATTATTGACAACCCAAAGTAACAGGCACTAAGGTAACAGGCACTAAGATGTGTCAGGACTTCCAGACAACAAGTGTTATTCTGGATGAAAAAGGTGGCTAAATTCTCACTTTTCTTTTTTATGCTGTGTGTTCAAAAAGCACTTAACGCTTCAGAATTAGCAATTATTTGGATAGTTAGCAGAGAAAATGAAAAGGGCATGGAAACCAGGACATTGTTTCTACAGTGAAATTTCCAGCACTCAGGCTTTTTCAAGTTGTGATCAAAGTGGTTAATTAATAGATTAATAGCAGTTGTGTGTGCAGAGACACCTCTACACAAGGAGCATAAAAATGGCTTCTTTTTCTAACCTCCTTTAGTACATGGAAGAACAAAGAGCAATCTTGATGGACAAAGGTACATGTGAACTCCCCCTTCAGCTTTCCTAATCTAGTAGTTTATTCCATCATGTTTTCAGATTTAATAAAAGAAGTTAGAAATCAGAACATACATGGGTTGACAAACAACGCTAAAGCATGAATGTACTGTCCTTCAGTTACTGAGCTGAAATTTCAGCCTAGGGATTTTAGGGATTTAACAGTCATGGACTTCAAGATCAGAGACACAAAAATATTCAACAACTTCTTTCTTTAAATAGTATCCATAGTATACAAGAGCCCGGAATTTTAAGTTACTGTGAAGGAAGATTAACTTCTGTGGAGCCTCTCAGAAACACAGGGTCTGTAGAATTTATTTATTTTTCACTGGAGATTAGGTGGCCCCTTGATACCAAGGCTAAGTGGAGCTCTTGCCAATATCTAGAAGAGCAGTGCAAAAAGCCAGGATAAACCTGAATGAAAAAATCCCGTAATAAGATGGGAAAATACATAACACATCTTAACATGAGCCTTCTTATCTGTTTTTAAATACTCCAGTCTTTGCTTTGTCAGGATTCAGAACTGCATCAACACATAAGTGTTTGAAAAGTTTAAGAAAATTGACATGGATACTTACATCTTAGTAAAAAAAAAAACAAACAAAAAACCCCACCCAAAACCAAACCAACCCAAAACATCAGAAACATAAGCACTGCCTATTAACTAAATTCAAGCCTAGGGCAAAACAGATCAAGAAAACTTTAGACCACATCAAACAAAAGCTCTGATAGCATAAGGGAGAAAACTTGAGTTGTTGAGAAACAAGAACACCACCAGGAAAGACTGTCAGACCTACCTGCTCAAGCATTTCAATTGAGTCTCTTAAAACTCCCTTCACATGTTTAACCTGTTCCTTATCATACTGAGGGATCTCCTCTTTTGATACCATTTCTGGGGATATGCTGAAAAAGATTGAGATTACATCAGAAACATGAAACAAGAGCCTTGATGCCTTTTTAAAAGCAACTGTTCTCCACAACCATTGCTCTGCCATTTCTAAAAGCATCCTCTTACAAAAGCCACATAAAAAGCTGCCTGCAGTTGGATTCCAATCCCTGTTTTCTTGAAGATGCTACCTCAGACCTTTGTAGACAACAGCAACGAAGAAAATAAAATGTGCTCACATTACATTTATAATGTAAGGTCTCACCCTTCAGGGAGCAAGATATTTCTTATGAAGAAAGTTGCTCTAACCAGTTCTGAGATGGTCACTATGGGAGGTCACCACACCCCTTCCACACAACATCAGGATATGGTTTTTAACTTACTTGTTGATACTGTATTCAAGAGGAAGCAACATCTTTCTATGTCTGAATACAAAAGACATGCAATATGGAAGCTTCTGAGGGAGAAGAAATTTAGCAGGAGACTCAAAGAAAGAAGCTAAAAAGCTAAATGAATCTTTAACATCACATTTGAGAACACGCTGGTTCACACAGGATGAACACCTCGGCTGTGTGATCAGCACTATGATATTCACAGAAGATGAGTCATAGCAGGCTGATAAATGCAAACTAAGGTTAACATTCCAACCAAAACAGCTTGTCAAAGGAGAAATTTATTACTGCAAGATGCAGTCAGACCTGTCACTGGATTTCAGCATAGACCACAGCAGTATAGCAGGCCCCAGCCACTTTTTAAAACTTGTCACTGAGTTTCATTGTTTAAAATTTATTTCTTTAGATCAGATTCTCACGCAAGCTGAAGAAGAAAGCAAGCAAAGACTGTGAATTCAACTTACTTCAAAGAGCCTTCTTCCTGAAGCTGGACATGATAGAGGGACTGAGCTGCATGCTCTATCTTTGACAGTTTGAGAAACAGTGTTATATTCAGCAAGACCAAGAGCAGCAAACTAGAGAGAAGAGAACAAAAGTCAAGTTTAGTAACAATTTCAGTTGCAACGCTACAAAAACAAGATCATGGCTAAAGACAGCTAAGGAAACAGAATCCTTCAGTGAGAAAAAAAAAAAGGGGGTGTGGAGCAGCACTATACTGAAAATAAAGATCTATCTGAATAATTCTTAGCAGCTACCATTGAACTGGATATTCGCAAATAGAAATAACAACACTGTATCTTTGAACTTTTAAAATTACTAAATTCTAGACTTTATTTTTTAAGAGGATCAGACCTAAGAAAACCACTAAGTTAGACTAGTTTGGCAAGTCAGCATTTTCATTGTGTGTCATTTCAAGTCAATCTCTTCCTCTCCTATACCCACATGTTCCACTCAAATTAGGTTAAGATTTATCATGCTGTATGCAACGTTACCATGCAAATGAGGAACAGACAAATACAGATAAAGACCAAGATGAGCTTGAGTCAAGGCACATTTTAATGCAAGAGAGTACTTACAAGACACTCATGACTACAATGATGGTGGTGGTCCTGCTTACTGCATCTCTTTTCCTTCCTATAGGGCATGGAAGAGGAGGAGGTTAAAACGTACTGAAGAACATTCCTAAAGGATGCCTCAGATATATGTCAGTGCCCAGCACTTCACACAGAATAGCTCAACAGATTCTGATGGAAAAAAATAACAGATCATGTGGGTGCACAGGATTATCCCCAACATTCACCAAGGCATTTTTGCAGCCATCTGAGAAGCTAGTTGAACAGTCAGGCTCTTCCATCAGTCTCCCCTATCCAGGTATGCCAGGGAGAACCCAGTGCTGGAATATGGTCACATTAAACCTAAATTCCCCTTGAAGGCTACAGTGCATCCATTACTAACATGTCTTCAGCACATGTGCTGCTGGTCACACACGAGCAGAGGCTGCAAAGTGGCTCTCCTGTGTGTTCTCCTGCTCACAGTCATCTTTCTCACAACCAGTGTCAATCAAGTTTTCCAGTGATTTGTCCCATCCTTACTGGCTTGGTTTATCTATTATCCTGAAAACAGCCTTTCAAGAGGCCATCTGCTTTTCATCAGGCAACAGAGATCAGACACTGGTGAGGGAAACTGTGCAGGTTCTCTCCAAACTGAGCAGCAATCACCTACCACCGTGGGCAGGCTGATCTTTAAATAAAACTACAGGTTTGCACATTCACACTTCCTGCCCTGGACAAAGGACATATACAAAAGTTGTAGTGTACACCGAGATAGACATACACATCTGAAGAGGTGGAGCAGCAGTAGCAAAACTAAGTAATTAGGAAGCAATTTCAGATAGGCAAAGAGTCCTTTACACATGCTGCTGATCCAAATATTCGCCCAGTGCTATACTCAGTGTTGTCTCCTCCTTTAGGAAAGTCCACTTGCTCCTACTTCAGTGTTTACAACTCAACTTCTGTCACGGAATCCACCATTCTCTGGCACACGTTAGTGCACAGATGTTCCTCATCTCTCTAGGTGGCCAAGTCTGTCATGCCTAAGGGCAGTGGAACTGCAAAAAATGCTTCAGTGACCCAGACATTACAGAAGTATATGGGAAACAGACTTGTTAACATTAAAAATAAATAACCAAAAATGAGGTGACAGGGCCAAGAGGCAAGTGGCAAAGTTTAATCAACTCATGATTTGAGTGTGTAGATATTTGAAGAAATAAAGCATTTTTTCAGAAACTTTACAAGAATCAGGTTAATTCTTTTTTTTCCTGATCCAATCTCATTTTCAATCCAATGCAGATACAGAGCAGCATTTGAGATTTTGAATGATTTTTGTTTAGTTTAGAAGTGAAAGTGATATTAGGCTTAATTTCATGAGATACTCGTGATAAAATCGACCGTGCATGTTCCAAATCTACTTTATGCAAGCTTGAACATGTTAAAGCATTTGCTATCACACCAGATAGATAAAAATAAGAGTAATACATACACAAATGCTCCTCTTGCCCTATTTTGAGAGTTACGCTTTCTTGAACATACCTTTTAGAAAACACTTGATATAAAAATCCCTACCTATTAAGCTGCCCTGGGACTCTACTCCCATATCACCAGAGGAATGTTGGGAAGAGCGTTTGGGAAGTGGTTCTGCCAAACCCCGGTGTAAAGTGCGTCGCCTTCGTCTCAGAGCAACTAATTTCCCAGAGTCTTCTATGGATTGATTAATTGCATATTCCTCCATTAGGAGATCTGATTCTGCAGTGGAAAAAATAAGGTTACTGACCCGTCAAAAGGAAATCTGAAAAGCTTAGCACTGGAGACATAAACTGTGAGATATGCAGAGTGGCAGTGAGAGGAACAAGTGCGCCTTCTAGTACATGAACTTAAAGCAGGTAATTGGCAAACTACACCTGATCTGTACCACCTTTCTATTTGCTACAGGGCACCTAGAACACTTGGCAGAGATGGTGCACGGTCAGCCCAGGCAGGATTGTTCAATGCTATGCCAGACAGCACTTGGAAGAGCACTGCAAGACACTGTTAGACTGAGACTAGGAATTGTGTTAGACCGTGTGCCTGCAGCCATGGCTGGCCAGGCTGTTAGCAGACATTCACGGAGCCTGCCAAGTGCCACTGCTTCTCTTCTCACATGCACAATCAAGGAAATACTTAGAGATAAGCACATGCAGTTGAGAATAACAGCTTTCCTGCTGCTCCTCATGTTTCCTTCAGAAAGCAATTATGACCAGGTACACAAGAGCTCCTTGTTAGCCACAAGGCTTCTTTCATACCCTGGAACTGGCAGATACATTGATTACAGGAAGTTCTGTCTTCGAGACTGCTTAGGTACTGCCTTTTTTTTCCAAATCATTCTTCAAGGAACCAGGTTTGACAGACGTGAAAACATATATAGCAAAGGAGGCCTGCTTACTCCAACACAAAGAAGAAAATGCCTCACCAAGTTGTTTGAAGTTTTCCTGTATTCCTCCCCAGGTGTTCTTCTCAATTACAGACTTGACAAGGCCCCAAGGCTGTTTTTTGTACTTCACTTCTGCAGAAACCCTAATAAACAGAATGCAGTAATTAAAGAGGGCTCTTCTAGGCAGCACAGTGAGAATAGAAATCTCTTCTCAGAAGCAGGCCTCTAGTTTATGTCCATAATCTGAATTACCAACTGGAACTGCTGTGGCTCTCCAGCAGGGCAGCACTTTCACTGAAGAAAGGCAAGAGGCAGACAGTAGCAAAGACAACATCTCTAGCTAAAGCCTCAAAATTTGAATGTCCAGAAACATTTTGAAATATTTTTGTTCAGACTCAGACTTGCAGACTATTTCTACTCTCTGAAGCATTCTCATTCTAACATACATTTAAAATAGGATTCAGGCTTTCAAACCATAAAGTCCTGATTTTTACTTTGTATGTGTACACATGATAGATTACATGGGCACTTCAACAGCAGGAAGTGAAATTCTTTATCACCACTCATGCATCAAGTGCTCAGATCCTACCCTAAGTAGACAAGAAATTAAAATCTGTCTTTCTGTGAGCATGACAGAGGGGAAATGGCATTCCTACCTTGCAGTCCTCAGGTCAAGCTAATCAATAAAGCTTCCAAAATAAAAATGAATTGGAGTAAAATCCTTCAGAGGTATGCTTCTAACAACTGAGTGAATCCCAAAGCTCTTTATAAAGGACAAAAGGATAGCCTGTGATTTCAATTTCAGTCAAGACATTGACCATCCTAGAATACAATTTTTTTCAACTTTTCAAGTAATCTTCCAAATCAGTGTAAGCCCACTGTGTTTCTAGTCTTACAAAATAACAGCTTTCAAAGAGTTTTTAAGCCTTTTTAAACACAGTATAGTAAGGCCAGCTGTAACATCACCATGAGCCATCTGTTCTATACATGCATGCTCTGTGCACCATGTTCATACCTGGGATTTTACCTTTACCCTTGGGTTGTCATGTGTCTCAGATAAAACAAATCTATGCCTCAAAGAAGAAAAGTGATTCACTCAAAAAAACCCTAAGCAGTTATTCAAGGACCTTTATTCCCTTTATTCACCCAGTAGAGAGGGAGTTTTCATTAGTTTTATAGCCTGAGATAAGTCAGAATAGAATCCAGGCTTGCTAACCCTTCCTGAGTACTGATTAAGTTTGAGATAAAAGCTCCTACTAAAGACAACACAAGAACACAAGGGTTACATAGTCACACAAATGCACCAAGCATGGAATTTGATAATTTCCAATATTCTCAACAAATGGGAGATGAAATCCCATATCAAGGCAGAGTTCACTGAAGTACTCTCCCTGCAAAATTAAGTACATTCTATCCTCCCTGCACCTTCCTGTGAAACCATTCTCCTCTGCAGGCCCTTAGCAAGGATGTCTGGAAACCTTGTAATAAAACATGTCAACATATTGCCATTTATCCCGCTCACACAGCTGCACTCAAGAACACCAGGCTGGTCAGGACCCAGTTCAGTCTTGGAGATGAGTTCTGTACCTCAACCCGTGAGCTAATTTCTCACTGCATTAATGAGATCCAAACACAGCATATACAGAACAAGAAATAAACTAAGCTTATTCTTCAGAAGACATCCTCATCTCCAAGAGAAGCTGACATTCTCCATGCTACTGGCAGATCTTTCAATAAGCACACATGATGAACTCAGAACACACCTGCCCTGGCTTCTCCCCTCCCCGGTGCACCACCCAGGCTCACCGTAGCCGGCACTTGTGGCTGGATGTGCGGCTGATGCAGTATCTGTTCACAGTGTAGAAATAATCATGGTAGGGGACATCATGGGTCAGGACCTCAGCATCCACCTGATAAGACTGACCCTTCTGGCTCTGCTTATGCAGGATCTATCATAAAAGAAAATAAAAATAAGAAGGTATATTCATGGAATTCACAAATTTCCCCTGCCCCTCTTTCTGCCTGAGTTCCTTAGGCTAGATCAACCAACTCCAAGTGAACTCGAGCAGAGAGAAAGCATGAAGAACCACTACAAAAAACAGTTAATGTCAAGTATAGGTGGGGGTGGGAAAAGAGAAGATGCCTCCTGCCAGAGCCAACATTGACAGCAGCAGTACTTCATCACTGCCACTTCAAGTACCAGATGCAAGGCTGGGCACTGCCTCACAACCACAGCTCTTCTTTGAGACTTGTGCCTTTCCCAAAGCAGAACCACGGAAGGGTTCAGATTGGAAGGCACCTCTGGTGATCAACTTGTCCAAGGATTCCACTCAGAAAGGGCCATCTAGAGCTGGTTGCCCAGGACCATGTCCAGGTGGCTTTCCAACACTTCCAAGGAAGGAGGTGCCACAACCTCTATGGACAACTTGCTCCACTGCTCACAGTAAAAAAGTGTTCCTTAATGTTCAGAAGGAATCACCTTCAGTTCGTGCTTATCACCTCTGGTCCTGTCACTGGGCACCACTGAAATCTGTGACCTTTAACAGTGAAGGCCTGACTCAGAATTTTTTGCATCCTCCTGTCAGGTAGTTCTACAAATTTTAAGATCCGCCCCCCCCGAGCCTTCTCTTCTCCAGGCTGAACACCCCCAGCTCTCAGTCATTTCCTCACATGAGATGCTCTGGTACCTTCATCATCTTAGTGGCCCTTTGTTGGACTCTTCCACTCTTGCACTGGGGAGCCCAGAACTGGACACTGAAAGCATTTAATTGCATCTTTTCACACCCCAATTCCTAAGACTCATTAATATTTTTCTTCACAAGTTTTGTGGGAGTTTATAGCCATCTGTAAAGGTAGAAAGCCTCACTCATTTAATGAGCATTGGCTTGCTAATGGTGAGAGGGGCAGCAAGCCACTCGTAGAGATGCTAGGTTTAAACTGCAGACCCACATTCAGCTCACTGAACTTTAATCACAGTCAGAACTCTTGACAGACCACAGAGCTGACCTCCCCCTTGCTTTAAAGGGCACCAGACAGACACATACATGCACACAGTACCTGCTTTTCAGTTGCAGTTGTGAACTTCCCACAGAGTGGATTGTTAATAGTTACAGTGTACGTCAAAGTCCTCAACTGATTGCCACTGGAGTCTCTATTCCAAGGGGTTGATACAGCATCTAGATGAGAAGTTAAGCAAAATCTCACATAAAAATTACCTAAGGGGCATTATCTCTGCCCTATCATATCTTAGCACTTTGAGAACAGCAGTGTGATGAGACAAAACCGATTCCAAATAGTTGTGGGGTTTTTTCAGGAAAAGGAAAACTGTAGTTGGCTAATGAAGGTGAGGCTCTAGACAGCTGAACCTGACTCTACTGAAAGAGACTTGAGGGTGGAGAGAAGAATAAGCAGTTAAATGAAAATATGTCATTTCCCATCTGCTTAAAGTTGAATAGATTCACTCAGCATTATCAAAAGCTTTTGCCACTTTGCCTTCCAAGCTGACACTGAATAAATATTACCATTTTTGACTTAATTTTCTGTTCTTATGGTTTCAGAATAAAATTTACTCATCCAGAAAATTAAAGCCTGTGAGCATCGTTTAGGAGGATGCAATGATTTCTGCCTGTGTGTCAGCCATACAAATTTCACTATTTCTGGGACACAATGTGATCAGAAATACCCCACAGAATGCACTGACTTAATAATCTACTCAAAATACAGGCATTAAGGTGCAGTTTGGTGGTGCACTGAAATTAGGTTTTTACTCCAAAATGTGACTGATGTAAGTATCTACAGAAACAGTCTAGCTTTAAATATCCTCTCTCATAGTGAAACTTTAAAGCTTAATTATTTTAAAGCAAGGAAAAACTTAAAATTCAAGTTAGCTCTATTTAGGAATTCTCAGAGGTAAAAATTTTTAGAGTAGCTTGTAACATAGACAGAAGGGAGAAGAGTTTATTACCTACTATACTCCTGGAATTAAGAAACCTCTGCATGAAGTGAGAATTGGTGAAAAGGATTTCAAACATCTTGTCTGCAGTGATGTGGAAAACTCTGTTTATAAAAAGTCTCCCATAGAGATCATTTTCAGAGACAGTCTCCTTCACTGCTAAGAAAGACAGAGAGATCAGGTTAAGAATAGTATTATGAAGAACCTTTATAGCATTCTAAGCTTTATTACAATTTAAATCCTTCCCAAGCTTGCATCAGCATTTGTATCTCACTCTCAGAAACCCAATAATGATAGCAGCACATGATTTGGTAAGTAGGTTGCCTTCATGAACAGTGTCCAGAGCTGATTTTCAAACACACACCACTACCACCCCTTCCCTGTGCAGACTGATAAATTGACATCAAGAAGTCCCATCCCTTTAGTTTTGCCTTCAGGATTCTACTAATCCTACAAGAAACATTGAGGAAAAACAAAAAGTTAGTATAATCTTCATTAATACATGTGCCTATTGTACAGAGGACAAGCAAGAAGGACAGTGAAATCGTAACAGTTTTGTTCTTATTTGTGGCTTCAGTTTCAGAATTCTGCTTTTAACATTTGTCATACCGATAGTACCCACAGTCTAACAGACCAGGTAGACTCCCAACAGTACCTCGAACTATTCTTCCCTCTATACCTATTTAACAGGAACACAAGAGGTACCCTGCTCCATGCTGCAGTCCCCAAAAATGCACTAAGAGGCTCAATTGCCATCACCTATTTCAAAACCACCAAGCAACCCAGTGGCATTCTGTGGCTGCAGCACAGATCTTTGCTATTTCTGCATCTTGGTGGTTGCTGGCATGACTCAGCTTTGTGGTTGTCTCAGCCACTCTTGCAAGAGATAAGGGAGAGAATTATAATCCTGGAGGGCAAGCAGCTTCCTGTGCCAACCCCAACTCAATCTGTTTATGCTTTAGAAACAAGTCAATCCTAAACTATAATTACCAAGAAGACAAACAAGCCCCCTCACCCACACACATCACTAAAATGAAACAAAAAGCCCGAAAGCAAATCTTGCAGCAGACAGAAGTCTGGATGCCCAACCTGTCAACTGATACAAATGAATACTCTGGGCTAGGAAAGGTCAGTGCCAGCCACTAATGCAAAGGTAGCCTTAATATCAAGCTATAGTTCAAACTGACTACAAGCTAGGGTTACAGCACTTAAAACATTGCTGCTTGGTACAAGTCAGTATTCGCAAAGGAAAATGCAGCAACTAAACAACCACAACAGTCCCCAACAAAACCCAGTTCTGACTGAGCAGACTTCCTCTCTAGTGCTGCTTCTAGCCTGCTAGAAGCCTGTTAAAATATATGCCTCCAAAACAGTTCTCTGATACCATCAGGCTTCAATGTAGGACCCCAAAAGTGATGCATGAGTGCCATATTTATGAGCTTGCACAAGAGATTGACTTCCCTCCTGTGCTGTGTTCTGCTTATGCAATTGTAATTCTACACAATTATGAGATGGGACAGAAAGCAAACACACATTTCAAGAGGCCTATTTAACCAGTCAATATGCAGTCATCACATGCAGAATACAAATTCTGCTGTGCTGAAACATTCTGTGGGAAGCCAGAAATTCAGCCTGAGTTTTCAGCTTATGCTCACCATATTTCCTCTCCCAGCTGAATCTAACTCTAACAAAATGCAGGCCAAGTGAACTCTAAGTTTGATCTCAGTTAACAAGACCTCAACATTACAGATCTCCTCTTTCAGAGTACACTCCCCACATCCTCTCCTTTGCTAAGATACAGGAAGCTTCAGATACTGATGCTGACATCCCCTCCACCTACTGTACATTAGCCGACATGGAATCAGATACCAGGCAATTCAAGCCTAGTTACTGTGGTTGAGTGTTACTCAGCTGGACACTGACATGCCCAAGGAATCTGCTACCACTTAAAAAAAAATACCTTAAGACCCAGACACATGATCAAGGCATCAGATAAACTTTGTCAGCTATTTGTATGTATCTTAGCAAACACAAGATAACACAAGTTACCTCTGCCCCAGTGAACCTGAGCTAAACAACACAACTTCATGTTCACCTGAAATGCCTGAGGACAGCTACTGATGCAAGGGCAACTTGTGATATGCACAAAGTCCATGCATTATTACTTTAAGGTGCAGATCTTGCTACTGAGATATATTACTCTGAATGAAGTCTGTCCTCTTTCTAGTGAGCAAGAGCACCCACAGGTCTATACAAAACGTCCTTAAAGTTGATTTACCTACACACTTTATATCTAGTCATGTCTCTAATAAGGAATAGTCAATGAAGTGCCAAGTGCATGAGTGTACCTGTTGAGAAATATGCTTTTACTTACAATCCTTCTCAGCTCTTGGAACAAACAAAATTCTTTTTAAAATGTTGTTAGTAATTTTCAGAAAGTCCAAGCTAAAACTGGGTTTATGTATCAGGCCCATCAGGCACTTTAGATGCTAGGATTCAAACAGCTGTTCTCCAGAAAAACTGGAAACCTCTTGGGTGATGAGTCTGGAAGGTGCATGTATGTATAAATGCTGCTGTGAGTTCCACATCGGTGGAATCAAGTAGCTGGATACACCAAGAGCTTGACAAACTTCAAGTCACTTCCATCTGGGCTTCTCAAAATTCATCTGTAGAAGTCCAAGATGAAGCAGCGAGCACAAACAGCAGCATAGCAAAGAATAAGTGTACAGTTTATACACTTGCAATTTGAGCAGGACAGACAGCTTTAACCACTTATCTCTGCTCCAAATGAAGATGCATGTTTGTCTACCGTTTGGTTTGATTTAACTCACATAGGTGAACATGTATCAGCCTTTATTTCTCACAACAGTAGGGCAACATGAAGCATTTTACCTAGGACTGGCTTAGAAATATTCTTTATGAACAAAACGTTTTGTGCAAATAGAGGTATCAGTCTAAGTCCTTCACTTTCCATGCTGTTCTAACCCCTTAGCAGCATGCAATTATCAACACTAACTCTCTTAGCCTGAATACATTTATAGCTGAATTGGAGCTGTCTGATAAAAGAACATGAGATTATTCTGACTGTAGGTAAGGATCCATAGGGACCCAAAAATACAGAAGTAAACATATTACCCAGAGTGTCCTGGTTCAGTCTAAAGACAGCAAGTCTATTCCCTCCCCCACTACTGCCTTGCACTTCATAAGGTCATTTTCATCACTGGAAGGCAAGCTGTGAAATAATGTTTGAATATAATACCATTATGCAGCAGTGATGACAGGTTTAAAATCATCTGCAGTGCAAGAAAAAAAGAGAAAGAAAATGGGGGGGGAAGGGGGCAATAAGAAAAAAGTTGCCCTTAAAATTTCCACCAACAGCCAACAGCAAAAAGCTAAACACACACCACAAGCAAATTAAGAAAGCTGAAATGATAAGAGCAGAGGCTATCAAACAAATTAATAAGAAGGTTGATTTTTCCACTCCACAGAGTTGGGGGAGGATCATGATTTTAAAAGAGTATGTATGCAAATCTTGGCACTGTTGAGCATTTCTATACCACTGGGACTGGGGAAAAATTACACACTGCATGAAGGATATGTAGGTAGGAGCCTTTAACCACATACACCTGAAATCAAGTCAATAAAACCAGTTCCTAGAAGTGAACATGTTCCAGACATCATCTATTTAAAGACTGTATCAGCAGTATTAACCATTTTCAGAGAACTCTCCTACACTTTAAGTACAAAATTAACTTGGGGAGGTACTGAATAAGTATTGTCACAATGCTAGCTTTTTCCAGTTTACCAGACTAAAAAAACCCACAACCTTATGCCTTTTGGTAACTCAAACAAATATTCTCCAAACCCCAAAGCAAAAAAAAATTAAAAAAAAAAAATGAAAAGGAATATGTGTATATGTATATATGTCAACAAAATACATCATTTCAGTATTTTAATTAAAATGCCAACAAGATCACAGGGCTACTCTTCCTTACATACATTGTATATCCAAAGTTTCATATCTTGGGGGAGGAAATAACTAACACAGGGCTGAACCAAATTTCAACCATCCTGTATTTCAAACACTGCATGCCCCCTATATCATTATCTGCAAGAAAAGTCAAGCCACTTCTGTGTCCATCTCACAGCACCACGGTGCAGGCAGTTATGCTGTCCTGCAGACCACACACTAAAGGTTGTAATTAGTACAAATAGAAACAATACAGTTAATCTGTCAAGTTATTCAAGGAGATCAGGAATTTATGATGTCCCCGTATACAGTAAAGCTTTCTAACTGAAAAGACTGTTTTCCAATTTCTTTCTTCCCCCTTCTTTCTTTGAAGTATTTCATGCTGCTGAACATTGTCACTGAAAACAAACAAACAAACATACCACCCCTATATCCTAAAGAGTCATTTGAGGAAATTAAAAAGATCCCTTGGCCCCGTGTTGGACAAATGTATTCCATGCTTGAACTAAAATCTCTTTTCTGAAATCCAGAATTATGAGCACAGATATTAACACTTAGCTTAGCCAAAAGTCTGTCATGGCTCAGGATTTATACTCCGATTTATGACACTGGACGAAAACACCAAGATGCATTTCAGTGGGTCAGTAGTGCACAGTGGGATGCACACCCCCCAACCCCAAGGTGAGAACTGCTTAGGAGAAGGGAATTCATGTTGCAAGGAACAACAGTCTGGAGCTTGCCCCTCACCTTATTTGCCAGGACACCTCCATGGGCAGCCTGAGTATGAGCCAGAGGACACAAGAGAAATTAATCGCATGGATAAACCTTTGCCATGTAGGAAAGCTACTTTCGTTTGCGTGAAGGAATTCACCTTGTAAGAATATGGGGCAACTGCAACAGAAAACAGACAGAAACAGAAGAAAAAAATTCTAAGCATGAAGATTCTGAGAGAAGGGATTAATGCTGTGAGTCTAGAAAATCCTGCTCTGAGTAAAAAAAGACTAGTCTTGGGGAAGGGAAGAAAAATAAGAAAAGCATCATGAACTCAGCTGTCTTTTTATTAAAGAGACATCTCCAGTTTAATATACTGTATTTATTCAACATCGTGAATGTAGGCCTGACAGGGAGTATTTACTGCTCTTGTTTAGGCAACTAGCAGTAGGGAAGACAACAGGGCTGGTTTTTAATCAGTTTCACTGAAGACCTTTGCCATAAAAGATTAAATCCAGAGACAAAAGAGAGATGTACTAAGAAGATAGGAAAGCTGCAGGATATCTAAAACATGCAAAGGCCCAAACTTTCTGCTGTTCTAAAAGATACATCTGTGAAAGACTAAATTAATTTGTGAAGCTTGTTAAGTGTGTAGGAGTATGACATAAACAACAGCCTGTTCAAGTAGGTATATTCACAAAATGATAAAGCCTGATGTGCATTGAGTTGAATCTGAACTCAAGCCAACACAGAAGCAGTATGGGGCAGAAAAAGGAAAGTTAATGGAATATAAACTATATCCCCAGGCAAAAATCACAACTTGAAGGCAGCCAATTCGATCTGTAACTTTGAAAGTTTTCCTGGACACGTCAATGATACCAACATAATGACACCTGCAAACAACTTAAGTTGTCAACCCTGAAAGAAGATGCAAAATTTCTCAGTGAAATTAAGAACTCGCCTCAATTAACTGAATTGTCCTATTCCTGCCCACAGGTGATGAAAAAGTCCTCTCTGCATATGAAAGAAATATTCAGCTGATACTGAGCACAGTACTACTGTTGAGCTTTTCTGTCTTTCATTTGCTCACCACCACATAACCTCGGACCTAACACAGGCTGTGCACACTGCGCTTTAAAGGCACTTACAGAACCCAAGATTTGGATATTACAGAATATCTACCACAACTTCAATGAGCTGTCTGAACAACTACAGCCCTTTGGCACAGAAAACCTCCCCACGCTAAGCAAACAGCTCACCTTAGGAAGTGACAACTTGTCAGGGGCTGTGGGACCACAGGACAAGCACCCACAGACCTCAACACAAGTCTCACTGTCATCCAGCCTGGATAAAAGGCATGCTCTGGCCTTACTCTCTCCTGAGGACACAGCAGAAATGCTGTTGGCAAAACCACTTGGAGAGATACCGCTACATTGTCTCTCCTATGGTGAGAAGAGCAAAAGAAGCACCTAAAGGTCAAGTTACAAACACTACACAACTGTGGTATCCCAGTTTCTTCTATCCTGTACTGGGTAATGAGGTATGACTTATGAGGGTGGTGTTATTAGGTCCACTAAGATACTTGTTTGCACAGAAAGTGTAATCTGCTGCAAGATATTCATTAAAGTTTTTCATCTTCAGATCAGATTCAGAATATGCACAATACTCTCCTGAAAGCTGGGAAGTTGTGTTCCCTGGACTTTCAGTAAATTCCTCAGCTTACTCCATCAGTAACATTGAAGCCCATAAGCCTTAAGAAAGTAGAAGTGTAGAGAAGGGGTGATTGGGGGCATCTTTCAGAAGCTTAAGAACAGTTTGGAATGTTTCCCCTCAGTTTTCAAGAAGTGCAAACAAAGGAAAATAAACATCTTTGAAATTAACACCACCACACTGTCAAGAAACTTTCTTTAGTTAAGCTGTTAGCAACTCTCTACCTACCAAAAGAGAAAAAGCAAAACCACCATTTCTTTTCATTCTAAAACACCCAATAACTACTTTTCCCCCCCAGAAACTAAGATACAAAGATGTTTTTGCTGCAATTCTGTGAAACAAATAAGAGAACAAGTTTCATAAGATCAGAAAGTTCTCTAATTTGCTCCACAAGTGAGACGGAACACCAAAGTCAGGTTGTCTTACAGATCCCAATTGTTAAGAGATTTACCTTCTTCACTATCTGAGGCACTGCTCTTCTCTGTAAGATTTTCATTCTCATTAAGGTCCAATGACTTTTCTAAAGACCTGCTCCTGACCAGTTTAGCAGGTTTTCTTTCTGAAGATGGAAGAGGGCTCTTTATTTGCTTCTCATTTGGGGACTCCTCCACCTGAAACAACCAAGAGAAAAAAAAAAAAAAAATCAGTAATCATAGACCATTAAAAAAACCCCCAAAACAAAGAGAAAGTTGCTTTCAAAGAAGACAGCCATACAAAGGAAGCCACAAATTCTATTTACTCAATTACCACACAGTCAAGCACTAATTTCTCCCTTGTTCCTCTACCCCAGCCAACCTCTCTTCCTCTTTGTTTAAATATTTCACTAAACCCTGGTAACAAGGAACAGACTTATTTGTATGTACTGCTGGTACCAAGAACTGCCTTAAGTGGGACAGTTCCCTTGCACCAATCAGTTTGGTCCCCTTCCCTGCACCAACACAAGCATTCATATACTCATTAACCTAATACAGATTTACTTTGTATTCATCAGGCTGGGGTTTTTTTCCTAACAGTTTAGCAAGGGTCCAACAACCTAGAGGGGAAAGCCCAATGAGACAGGGCCTTCCTCTTTCAGTAAGATTAGATCATCTCAATTATCTATTTGGAAAGTTCTTATTTTGTAGGACTGCATCACCTTCTGAGGAAAAAAAAAAAGTTTTAAAATACTTTTGTCTAGAGCCATCCTACCTATAAAATGTTACTTCTCAGAAACAAAACAGAGTATCATTTGCTATCTCCAATACATAAGCAGGAAATCACCCAAAACATCAGTCACTGAATCAATGATACAGCTCTTAACCCTAAATAAAAAGAACTGCCAGCTAAGCACATCTGCCATTGCACACTTAAAGAAGTAAATCTCCAGTGAAACTGTATGGACAAGGTTTGTGTATCTCAAAATCCCACCCAAAAAGATTGGCTACCAGCTTCAAGTCATAGTTTCCATTCTAAACTTCTCCTCAAAGCCCCTGCTGGCTCCAGTGGAACACCTGGATAAAGAGCAGCACAGCCCTATAAGCAGCAGTACATGGACCATTGTAAATATGATCAGGGCTCCTCAATTGAGTCGTTCTGATTCATCTGCAATACCATCATCTCCCCAAAGATTATTCAGCACTGACTCAAGAAAGCAAGAGCATCCGCTGCTTGAACAGTCATCATGTACTTCCTGTACTTCTCGGCTTTTTACAAAATAAAAACCAGTTACTTTTTTTGTGCAACTAAGGGCCATTAGCAGGAGGTGGGCGGCTGGAAAACAGAGACAGGCATGAATCTGACTGCAGTATATGCAGACAAAAGTAGTCCTTCAAGGTCAAAAAATTAGAAAGGAAGACTGAATCAGAAGAACAGATCAGTTAACAAATATTGCTCTTGAAAGGAGCTGCCATGTAAGTTATACCCAGTCACACAACAGAATCAAGGACAGAATCAACATCAAATGTCAAAATACTCTACCAAGAGAGATGGAAGTCAGAAAGGAGCTAGTTGTGGTACAGCAGTCTAAAAATTGACACACTGATCCAGCACAAACCCAAGGAACTCTCACAGCATTTTGATGGCAATTAGGGATCTGGTGAGCCAGTGGAGCTCCCACCAGCAGCGAAAGAGCAGCCCACTATGCCATGAGAAGAGCAGCAAAGTCAGGCTCAAGTCAGAAGACAAGAGCAACAGCTCCTACAAAAAAAGCCTTTCATGATGCCTAGGAAGAAAATATTCAAGCTGGGGCTTTTGGAATAACTGATCATGTTTAACATAGATTTCATGGGGTTTGGGGTTGATTTCAGTTTGTTTTAATTTTTACACTAAAGAGTAATAATTTTAAGATCTGTCAGCTGGAATTAAAGATGTCTAGTTTCTTCTCTATGTACATTTATCTCCTGAGTTAGTCCAGTACTGCTAAGCTCTGTGCCAAGGCTTTTCTGTTTTTCAGCCTGTGACCAGCAAGTTCTGGGACTGGAAGGTGTGGAGGGAAGATACAAACACAGGCAATGAGGTGGTTCCCACATTAAGATGTACTGAGAAACAGAGGAGCCATGACTGCTATTCCACACAAACTTTCCTCAATCAACTACAGACAGCCATTAACAATAATTTTTTCAAGATGGGTCCAATACTATAGACAACCCCTCCCCTATTCAGATATTCCTCTTAAGAGAGCTTTGGGACCTGCTTTCTCTATCAGAGCAGTAAAGGGGAGTTTAGTTTAAGCCTGTTTCTCTCCAGTCTTTGGAAGGTGATTAACTGTGCTTTGTGCCATCAGTGTGATGGCTTCTGAATAAACATTCTAAGCACTACTGCCTCCTCCTATTGCCCTTGTGGTTCTACAAAATATGCCGCAATCCTGGGGCTGTGGAAAGAGCACTGACAATCTTGAGAAAAGCCAAGTGACACATATGGCTGAACCAAAATCATTGTGCATTTCAGTTACCCTGAAACAGTAAACTAAACAGTTTAGTTACGCATTTATCAATATTGCACTTTTACACTATAATTAAAAGACCTTTCAAAGGCAGTTTATTCAAGGGACAATCCTGGCATTTTTTTACAGACCAAATCCCCAGGCGTTTCTCCTTACCACAATGCCCAATTAGGTTTAGCACCTGCAAGAGACATCTCTGGGTGTGGCTTCTTTTCCAGGTATAGCAATTATTTTTAAATGGCTTGTTCTTGTGCAAATAAGACTTACAAGTCCAAACCATGGCTAGCTGTGTAGATTTTTTTGTTATCCCAAAGAGCCCAAATTCCAGCAGCATCCCCAGTCCTCTCAGGCCTCCCTTACAGCACTCCAAAAATCTTGTTTTATAGTGCTAGGGTTTCCATGAGGAATACCCATCACTCAAGTAACTAAGCTTTTAACATCTGAGAAACACCAATATTGTTTGCTGCACACAAGTCTCTAGACATTTACTTGGATTTTGGCAAAATTATTTAAATGCTATTTAACCTTCAGATCAGATTTAGCAAGTGACAAAAGCCAGAAGATTAATATAGTAGTAAAACTATTAAAATAATCTCCTTTCTTCCTTCCCCAGGTTTTCCAATGCAAAACCGGCAATTAGGTACTCAACCCTTACGAAGTTAATAAAACATGCTTTAGTGGGTTGGGGTTTTTTTCCCCAAGACCTTTGGGATATCCAGTAACCAAGAGAAAAATGTCTGCAACCTTTTAGGACTACAACTACACACAGGAATCCCAGTAACTGTGCTAGACACTGTGCCCATCTCCAATACCACTACTAATGCACTGGCCACCCTCCAGCCAAACACATTCACAAGTTCACACAGCATGAATGAACATGAGTGAGGCATTCATGCTTGTTCAGTTGTACTAACCCAGGGCATTAAGGTAAAATTCATTTTCATTATAGCAAGAGTGGGGGTTTTCACCTTCCTTCTGAAACAATTTCCACAAATCTCAATTCAATTAAATCATATATTCAGAACAACAGACCAGCTGACCTTTGAGGGCAAGAATAACAAAGCATAACTACCCTCTAATAAACCTTATGTATAGGAGAGACAGAGCAGGTATCTTTTTAATGACAAATAGCACAAACAAGAAAGCACTGAGAGCGAAAAGGCATTACTTCTATAAAGCACTTGGATAAAAATACATAGGGTCCCTATGGGGGTGAATAAGAAAAAACAGGTAATTTTGTTTTTCAAGGAGAAAGTAAGAACAGATGAGGGCATAAGCCTCAGTGTTCTAGCCAGGTTAAGTGGCAAATTAGTAACAGGACACTGCTGAACAACAATATTCTCTTATGCAGAATTTCATTAATTTTCAAATTTAAAAAATATTCTTGAATTCTCCAAGACTTCTTTAGAAGTTACAATCCCCATGCATCCTGTGCTTACAGACATACAAGTTAAACATACATGCTTATCAACTACAAGGAGCAAGAAAGGCTGTGTCAGCACTTACTC
Source organism: Atrichornis clamosus (assembly GCA_013400975.1). Taxonomy (NCBI): domain Eukaryota; kingdom Metazoa; phylum Chordata; class Aves; order Passeriformes; family Menuridae; genus Atrichornis; species Atrichornis clamosus. Next base: position 21,550 of record WBMZ01005213.1, read on the forward strand.
CTGGCAACGTGTGTCTGTTGAGTGACTCTCCTTCTGTTTGAAGCGTGGGTTCACCAACTAAACCAATCATTTTAGGTAGTTTCTCATCCCTTTCTCCAGAATCATCACAAATGCTGGATCTGTCCAAAGCAAAAAGGAAGGTTTCTTTTAAGGTAAAAGTGCTGAAAAATCCGAGAAAGCTTCTCATGTGTGATATTTGCATTCAAACCATGGCTGTTCATCTAACATTAAAAACTACCAACTCATTCTTCCCACATCCAGCTCATCAATATCTCAAGCCATTTTCCTTATCCCAGCCACCTCTCAGAAGATTCGGTTTCTGAGGTTAATCAGGTTAATAAAACCAAATACTCGTGAATCAAAGAGAAAGTGAGTGCTGTGGGAAATGAGGAAACAGATATAGCTTATAACTAATTTGGAAAGAAAACGTTTTAAGAAAGTGGGAGAAAAGAATTTTTTTCCTGCATCCCTTATTCCAAAGTTGCAAAGTTGTCCCTTTTTAACAGAAAAAGGCCAAAACACAACAACAACAAAAAAAGCAAACAAAAATCAAACCAAACAACAACAAAACCAAACAATATTTAATAGGACATCTTTTCAAGCTTGTAATAAACACAAGACATTTTTCTCACAAACATACTCAGATAACACAGGATTGAAAGAGACTAATTACATTGTTCAGTTTTGTAGAGTCATACTTATTTACATAGGGATGTACAAAGAGCTGTTATTAGATTGACACTGGCAGTTCATAAATCTGTTCACACTTGCTCAAAAAAATTAAAGGCAATTCTTTTAAAAAACCCACATTATTATTTACAATTATCCCAGCTTCTTATATTATTATTCCTGTTTCTTAATTCATGCTGAGGACAATACAAAAATAATGTAAGACCTCACATTTCAGGACAACAAAGCTAAACAAGTATTTCAGTCTCCACAGAGGAGGGAAAAATTATCTGAACAACATATATAGCTCCATTCCATTTAGCCCTTCCAAACTGTTGAAGGGCATATAGATCCTGACGAGGTACGATCAAGAGAAAAGGCTGCTCTTTAAGCTATCATGTGCTGATGTGAAGGCAGATCCAGGGGGAACAAGGTCTTCCTATCTCCGCCTTCTAAGGGGCCTTGGCTGCCCTGCTACTATTTTAGAAAATTAACGTGGTTAAGTTTTCATGCATGCTCCATCTATGCAGCTCAGATCTTTGCATCCTTTTACTACAGGTTTAGCCTTTCTGGTAAGGCTACACAGCAGCACTTCAGAAACAGAATTTCTAAGAAAGAGGACACTGCTTCTCCCCAGGTGTTTCCATAGGCTTTACAGCCTGTCCTTACCGAGACTGCCCGTTGTCCTCCGACGATGAGTGGAAGCTCTCCATCTCCTCGCTGTTCAGGCCCAGCTCAGAGCCATAGCTCTGGTGCACCAGTTGCCAGAATTCCTGCTTGGTCAGCCTCTGAAAGAAAGTGAGCTAGTCAAGAACCACAGTATGGGACAGTAAGGCACTGGAGATAAAACAGCAACAAGTTTGAATTACGCCACAGCCTTTAACCTCAATTCTGACAAGGACTGAAAGCTTTTCGGTATCACATTCCAAGATTGGATTTCAGCATTTTGGGCAACTGTACTCCTGTCTACTCCATACTCCCAACCCATTGCTGTTCAACCAGTAACACCAGACATAAGAAAAGCTGTCATTTTAAGAAAATACACTCTTGTAGCCACTACTTGCTTCTTCACATGTCACCAACATTTTTACAGATACCTGCAAGGTACCTCCCTCTTGGATTACACTCGATATGGCACCAGATCAGGAACTCCCTCTTTGATCCTGGACAAACTGCTTAATAGATAGCTGCCTGTTTCCTGAGGATGCTCAGAGTACTTTACAAATTGTGAGAGGCTAGCATTTCAGTCACTATATGGTGTCTAGGTCAGCCAACTGTCCACTTTGCCAAGGTGAGACAGGAGGGCTTCAATTTCAACCACCAGCACTCTCTTTCTGAAAAATAGTTGCTTTTCTTCAGGATTTACCTTGACTAACCACTAGCTAGTCTTCTGTTTCTCTACAGTATCTCTGTCCTGCTCCACAAATTCCCACAGCTACTGGGACATATTTAAGTTCTCTTAGATAGTCAGGAAAGTTTGGAGGTGAAAGTAGTATGACACACTCGTATCTGCAAAGTAAGCAACGAGTTTCAAAGTCCACCTCGGCTGTAAAGGGCTGAGGGGGGTAAAAACACAAAAAAGAGAGAAAGAAAGGAAGTAAGGTTGTGGTATTTAACAGAGCACAGAGAGCAATACTAGCGATCTTAAAAAAGGAGACACCACACTGGAAAATGTGCCTCCGCCACAATCCATATTGATCAAGGGAACAGGACGGTGCTAACGAGGCAGTAACACAAGTAGTGGTTACTATTTGCATGAAATGATGACATTAAATACCCATACATTATTTAAAGAGCCTTTAAATGATCCTCTCCACCTGCTTGCTTCACCTGTGGAGTGTTACAGTACCCGCAATTTTAGACGGACACAGAGGCGCAGACCCACAAGTAGGATGTAAACGCGCACCCACAGGCGCCCCCGGCGCTCCCCCCCGGGCTGCCGGCACTCACCGCCCGCTCCCCGCGCCGCGTCCCGCACCGCGACCAACCTGGCGCTTCCCGCCGGGCAGCGCCGCTCCCGGGACACCCCCGGTCCCGCCGAGAGCCGCCGCC